>KZ810305.1:28867-40511 GCA_000696205.2 Oncopeltus fasciatus
CCGAAACGTCGGCAGATAATTTTTAAAAAGTACACTTTTTTTTAAATTTATATTTTTATTTCTAATTCTAAATATTTCTATTATTAATATTTTAGGAAATAGTATTTATTTTAAGAAGTATACCTGCATTATTTTATTATTAACAAAAATAATAATTATACATATGACTTAGAGTAACCTTTTTCGGTGCTGTTAGGAATGGAGAAAGAGGTTATTGTTTACTAATTCTTAGGGGTTCTTTACTAGGATATCTTCTGCATTTACAATGGGAATAATAAATTTATCTAAGCCTGGATTCGTTTATAGTCGTTTCCTGAATGGAACAAAAAAAAGGTATAGTAAAAAATCCTATTTTTCTTACAGACACTATAAATAAGATATAACATTTTACTTGCAAAATTTGTTATAAAATTGTATCTTTACTCACATTCAATCAAAAGTATCTTAGAACTACAAATATTAATTTTATTGTGGCTGGGACAGTTAGATTTTTTATTCTATTCCCTTGCATTAATAGATATACATTAGATCTGCATAGTTCACTGTATAAGTGATTATTAGTAAAAGAAGTTTGTACACAACTTTATTTTAATTTAATGTAATTTTAAGATAATATAATGTTTCAATAGTTGAAAAAATTAGATAACTTTTTATAGCAGATGGTCATCTAGGATATATATAGGAGGTTAATCAACCTCCTAATTATAGTACCATGAGGCCTAAATTCAGAGCAATGTAGCTAATAAGTACGTTTTCATGTGAGATATTTTAAAAATTTCATATATTTTTATAGTTATAGAAAATACCGCATTCGGATATATATAATATATATAGTGTCGCTGGATTATCTATAAAGTCAAATCAACTTAAGAAACTTTTATTCTATATAACAGGCTTAATATTTTGTTTAAATAATAAAACTCAACGAAAGTCTTTTTATTCATAACAAAAAATTATCTATGACATACATAGCAAAATTGAAGCTTAACACCTTTACTTATATTTTTCAATTTAGCAGGCACCATATTTAAATAAAAGCAATGGATCTCAACACAAATTTCTTAAATGCTCAAAGAGCCGTTATATAAGTTAGCAGCCAGTTACCAGAATTTTTACAAATTATTTGTTTTAGTTTTAATTAGATTATTTTTTGTTAAAAAAATTCGGACGCTAGAGTGCGTACAAATATATATACACACACACATATTTTAGATCACCATATTTGTTGAAATTTTCATAAAGTCACGATATGGTACTAATGACATGAGCTTGATTTTCCTTCTACGTGGATGTGAAATAGTTGTCATTAAGAGAACTAAGAAAACAGAACAGCCTACTTACTATAATTTTTATAATTACTATTATTAGGGCAATCATAACTTATTCACATATTATTTAACTGTGAAAAGAGGATTTTTCTCCTTTTTTTTTTTTATTATTTCGAGCCTCCTTCGTGACACCTCATTCGACATCGGTACTGAAAACTTCTCGCTCGAACTATAGGCATTGCAAGGAGTCGAATAGAAGTCTACAGCCCTCTAAGAGCTATAACTCCTGTGACTACCCTGATGGTTATCTGTACTCGAATACCTAACTTCCACTTCCTATCCTATCAAGACAGAGTAAATATATATCAGGACGTCATAAGTCCTTTGGGAATCTTTAAATGTTTTCAGGGGGTAGAACGGAATCCTGTTGTTGATGCCTTGAGTGTGGACTAGAACTTAGGGAAATATGCACTTCAGTCCTTACGGAGGTGCCTTATACAAGGATAGGGTAAGCCTTGTAGTGAAGTAACTTTCTTCTTCTTTGAATACCCTTTTAATGGGTCTTTTCGATCCTGTCATATTTTAAAAATTGTATTTAAATATAATAAAACTGGCTAAATCGTAAATGCACTTCTTCAGCAAAAGCTTTAAATAAATAAATAAGAGTCGACTTTTAATATCGTTCAAAAAACGCTGGTTAATTGTCGTCTAGTTTTGTTGCTTTGTTTTTTTTTCGTTAAATTAATTTAAATATATTTCTTAGTTCAAATATTTTGTTACCATATTTTAAATATTGATTTATACCTTGCTTTTGCAGTTGATATATAAAATCATAGTTGTCGTTATTTCGCCCCCAAGGTTCTTAATAAGTGTTTGCATCCCTTTCAATTTCAAGGGGTCATAGAGGGAGGAAGTATCTACAGGATGATATCCCAATATAAACATCCATGGCTCAGGGCAAGCTTTAATTATTTATCGATACAAGCTTGCCCTGGGCGGTATTCGAACCCAAAGCCATAGGATTGCGCGAGCTGCAGGTGGATACTCTGAGCTACCCAGGCGTCCCCCGAAATTACTGAAAGCCCCTTCCAAGGTTGGTCCAGCTGTCATCATTCATTCATAAGAACGCATCGCATTCTCACCAAAATTCATCAGACACTCAGGACCATTACTTTTGAAAAGAGAAGGCCCCAAGCATCATGCTGAAATGAGACAAAGTTAATAGTTTTCCCAGGTTAATCCAACTTCTGATTCAAATCGTATTAGGCCTCTAACGATCACCATAGCCCGCTTAATTTACGACATTAATCTGCTGAAGGTGCCTTTATGGACCAGCATAGAGATAAATACGTAAATCCTAAATTTCTTAAGGGCCCCCCGGGCGGTAACGTAAATCTAGCTCCAAAGATTTCATTTTGTTTTATTTTTGATAACATGACAAGATGTGTAACACTTCATCCAAGGTAGCGACCTGGTACATTGTTTTCTTACGACTCCTTGATCCATTTTTAACAAATTTGTAACAGCAGTAATCTCCTGTTTATATTTTTCTTATCAAATTTATTAACTACATAAATCATTTTTTCAATAATTACAATAGTGTGTTGATTAATTATTATTGGCTGAAATAGAATAGAAGAACGTATACGTTTTGTCAATGTCTCTGAAGGCAGCTGTAACCAATTTGCATTTGTTTATTGAACTATTTGAAAAGTGAAAAATCTCTATTAATTTTGTCTGACATCTTTCGGGGCTAGAGATGTTCAGTCATTTACTGTGATACACTTTTTAAGGCGAAATTCTATGGAATACGAAATATATTTCTAAATACAGGAAACTAATCTTTATTTAATCTTTCCTTATAGAAAAATCCGCCCTGGTTTGCGAAGATGAAAGATGAATATCATTCACAAACAATAACCTCTGATGCTTAATAAACATCAAAGAATCAAAATATATTTATTATTGAGTATAAATTCACTTTAAAATCAGGTGGAAAGAAGTTATAAACTGTCCACATCTTCATAAATTGTTATAGAAAATTTATTATTACCGGGGCTTGGAATAAAAGTTATTATGAGTTGCTCTTTTAGTTTTGTAAGCTTAAGTTTTGTTCTCTGCTTTAGTTTTTGTAAGCTCTGGAGGGGATTAAAGGGATATTTCACTTAACCTCAACGCACAGGAATACGTCAGGATAATGAATGGCCAAGTTTGATTGATGGCTTGATAAAGAGGAACCCACCCACGCGGGGTTCATTCATGCCGGCTGTTCTCCTCTGTGATTGTCAATGGGGATGATTGATATGGGCGATAACATTATCCGTAATTTTTGGAAATATTTTTGCGGAAACGAATAATTCCATTGGCTGATTGCAGCAAATACTGTCGTTCTAACTGAATTCTACAAGTGAATAGAGGCAGTGGTCTAAGGCAGACCATGAATGAGAACGAAGGCCATTCTTTGGACCATATTTTGGGTAGACTGGAAAAAAATGTACGACTTTCAAAATTAATTCCATCATTTTCTCTAGCCATATCATTTTATCTTATAAGACACCCAGTTGAGTCATGATTATATCAAGTTATTACTTGATATGTTCATAAGAAGGTTTTGAAAAAAGCCAGGTGTAAAGTTTTTGTTAAATCCTTCTTTTGTTAAATTCTTTCTTGTCACCACAAGAAGAATCTATTTTGTTTTGGTCCGTGGATTTACACCAGGAACTTCATAGAATTATTTTTGTACTTTTTGCCTGGGATCAATGAGTTTATTTCTAAATTTTCTAAGAATTTATGTGTATTTATCTTCCTGGGTTTTTTCCATCTCAAAAATAAAATAATATTTAACTCTGGCCTTTCTTTAAGTATTGAAGAACATTAAATACATTGGCTCTTTTTATGAGTTTTAATCCCATACACTTATAAAATATATGTCTTATCAATAAGCAAATCTGTGTTGAGTTCTATAATTTTGAATGTTGTTTTAAAAATACTTTTTACGTAAACTTGGCTCACCAGGTAATCCTTCAATTCTATTCGTCTAATTCCGCTGTTTAATGGATTAAATTTATCAATATCAAATTAAACACGATGTAAAAAATTTCCTTAGAAAAGTTTTGGTCACCCAATCTTAATTGTTTAATTTTCCAGTTAGCAGCTAAAATATGTTTCTTATTGAAAATAAATATGTGGGTTTTATTATTTTAAATTTTACCCCCACTTCATCGAAAAACTAGTCTTTCTCACTCATAACATTGGAGGTAATCCCCTACATATATCCGATATAGCTCAATAACGAACTTGGTCATTCGTTTTGAACAACTACACACCAAATTTAATTTAGCAAAATAAAAACCGTGTATGTATATATATAGATGTATGAGTGTGTGTATGGTTTAGTGAATTTCGTTTTGGTTGTCTAACAGGTAGGATTGGAGAATATATTAAAAATTATTTTTAAAGAATCCGTTATTCAAACAATTTCAATAGCTACATTCCCTCGGAATGCTCTAAAAACTGATTCATTTAAATTGTTCATAAGGGAATGATCAGTCAATTCCTGAAAGTTTAAATAGGTTACTACAATAAAAATTAGAAAAGAAAGTAGGCTTAGTTTGCGTCTGCTCTTGGGGTGCAGGCCAAACCTACAAGATTCGCCAAAATAAGTCCTTAGCCTCGCTCTGCGACTTGGTGACACGAGGACGACTGGACTGTACAAATAACAGGATGTTAATGACGTTCTTTAAGAGGTTAAAAATGTGGGTTTGATTTTTGAGTTAGAGGTAGTAACATATCGAATTATAATAAAGGACAGCTTTTGGAAATATTTTACATGTCAAACTAATTTTGGAATTGAAACTTTTATGGAGAAAAACTACTCCAACAGTAATATTTAAAGAACTAATAACAGTATTTAAAGATTGAAGTTTATTCAAGGGTGAAAATACGGAGGATTGTGTTATTTTTATGAATAACACGTTTAATCTCATTAAGTATTATAATAATAACCCACACAATACAATTTGTTTTGTATGTAATTATTATTCAATTATAATGAGATTTTTTTACGAAGATAAAATTGGATGTGAAATATACTAAAAACAACAAAAGTATTATATACTATAAATAAACTAAATATAATTTCATTTTGGCATTTTTGAATCAATATATTCCTCATTTTAGAGTCGGCTACAAATTAATTTAAAGAGAAGTTTATTTCTAATTATAATCCACCCCTACCGTTTACACAATGCTTTATAAAGTTTACCTGAAACTTTATATGCCGGCTAAAACTATTTACATTTGGATAATGACGGCAGGTAATTTTACGTATCGCAAAATTTTTATTTTAATATTAATAACAAACTGCCAGTAGAAGTAAAGGAAAATTAATGATGTATATATAGTAAATTTATATTTAATAGTAATGAAACTACATGTTTTAATTATTAGATGTTTTTTGTTAGGGGTTCGGGCAAGGTAGATTTAAAAAAAAAAAAATACAAATTTAAAAATATGTGTATTCTTTAAAATTTCTCCCAACCTTTCGGCTTACATTAGTCCATCTCAAAAAAAAAATTTCTCATAATTTTTGATCTTAGGGACACAACGTCCAATCTCCCCTTCATGATAGGTAGGTGTGGTCAATTATTTTTTTTGGTATTTTGAATTTTTTTACATAGTTTACAATATTTACACTTTTGATATCACATTACATTTATTTATGGTAATTCTAAATTATAATACTGTAAATCATTTGATTTTTTTGCTTTTTTTTATTTATTTTCATGTTAATTCTTATGACAATGTATTTTAACAGCCCTGAAGATGGTTTACAATGTAAGCCGAAACGTTAGAAGATAATTTAAAAATACACATTTTTTAAATTTGTATTTTTTTTTTTTTGGATCTACCTTGACCGAACTCCAACAAGAAATAGTAAAAAAACATCTCATATTAATATCTACGTTAAAAAAAAAAACAAAAAAAAAACTCCATTTTTACTCGTTTTAATGTGGCGTTAGATGAGGAAATGAAGTGATTAGGGATCTCAATCCCTACAATACTCCCTCATCCACCCTCACAATACTTCCCTATTTCCTGTTCAGATGAATTTGTCTACTGTAGGAGCCAACATTTTCAGTCGCTGCCTCGCCGAAGTGGGCATTCAGCTTGACCATATTAGCGAATTTCCTAGCGGATATACCATTTGGAACAATTAAGACTGGGGCTTTACTTCAATTACAAATAGCTTTTCTTTTCTTTTTTTTTCAAGTGAAATTTAGAATGTTTCTTTTAAATTCTTTTTTTTTTTTTTTTCATGTAGCAGGCGTAATATTAAGTCTATAGCAAAGAAACAAAACAAAAATCCCCCTAGATGTAACACATATTTTAAGAGTTAAACAGCGTAATAAAAGAAATTGACGGGGAATGAGTTTATCTGAAACGTATATTTTTAAGTCTGATATCCAGAAGCCGTAAATAATTATTTTTCTTGATGAAATTTAGCATATCGCTCAATTGTGTTACAATCGGGAGTCAGAGGAATAAAAATGGAGCTTAACTAGCAATATCAAGAGAGCTTTTTTTTATTTCTTTTAATTTTTTATCTAGCTGGCGTAATATTAATTTTAGAGTAATAAAAACGCAGGCTAGTTTATGATTGAAATGTTTTCGGAGTATTACAGCGAAATTAAACAATTAAGGATGGTTTTATTTTACGGCCCAGAAATTACACTTTTGATATGTTAAGAACCTTAAAATAAATATGGCATATCGCTTTTAAATGTAATGTAAGTGACTTTGTTATTGAGCTAAATCAAACGAATATATTTCAAAAAGGAGTAAAAAAATGTTTTTTTTTTTTAAATTGTAGATGAATAACATTAGGTTTAAATAAATAAAACTATCCCGATTTTCCCAAAAAAACACAAATGCTTTTATCAATTATTAGTGCTAGGAAACAGAATAAAAAATCTAACTGTCCCAGCCAGGATTCGAACCTGGATCCCCTGCTATCCGGGCCGGTGCGTTTTCCATTTATGCTACCGAAACAAGTCTAATAAGTTATTAAATTCTCCGCACTAGTGTCGAGAGTCCAACCTCCAAAGCAGACGAATATATCGTCTTATGCTCGGAGGAGCTGACATTGTCAAGCTGTTTAAGTGACTCTCGTTATTTACTTTTTATTTTCATTTATAAATATTAATTTTATTTGTGGTTTTTAATCCCACGTAAATTTAAATCAATTAATGCATGGGAATAGAATAAAAAAATCTCACTCTCTCAGCCAGGGCTCGAACCTGAATCTCCTGCTATCCGGGCCGGTGTGTTTTCCATTTACGCTACCGAGACAAGTCTGATAAGTTATTAAATTCCCCGTACTAGTGTCGAGAGTCTAACCTCCGAGGAAGACGAATATATCGTCTTATGCTCAGAGTAGCTGACATTGTCAAGCTATTTAAATGACTCTCGTTATTTATTTAAATTTAATAACTTATCAGACTTCACTCGGTAGCGTAAATGGAAACGCACCGGCCAGGAAAGCAGGAGGTCCAGGTTCGTGTCCTGGCTGGGACAGTTAGATTTTTTATTCTGTTCCCTTGCACTAAAAATTGTTAAAATTTACGTGGGATTAAATACCACAAAAAATAATGTTTACAAATTCTTTTATTAATAATAGATACATTTGATAAGGGTAGGATCATACATTAGACGGAATAGTTATATTCATTTACAACAATATTTCTATCCGCTACTAACCCCATGTCACAACAGAACTGCCTACAAGTAGAGTTCACTGAAAATTACGTAATCGGTTTAAAGTCTGTAAACATTTACCATCTATATTCATAGCTGAATACAGATTTATTATTTATTGTAAATCAACTTTTTTTAAATGTATTTAATAAATAATTAATGAGAGGGAACAGAAAATAAAAAACTATCTGTCCTCGCCAGGAAACGAACCTGGATCTCTTGCTATCCGGGCCTCGCGTGCTGACCATTACACCACAAGGACAGGCTAGTTATCTNGTGTGTGTGTGTGTGTGTGTGTGTGTGTGTGTGTGTGTGTGTGTGTGTGTGTGTGTGTGTGTGTGTGTGTGTGTGTGTGTGTGTGTGTGTGTGTGTGTGTGTGTGTGTGTGTGTGTGTGTGTGTGTGTGTGTGTGTGTGTGTGTGTGTGTGTGTGTGTGTGTGTGTGTGTGTGTGTGTGTGTGTGTGTGTGTGTGTGTGTGTGTGTGTGTGTGTGTGTGTGTGTGTGTGTGTGTGTGTGTGTGTGTGTGTGTGTGTGTGTGTGTGTGTGTGTGTGTGTGTGTGTGTGTGTGTGTGTGTGTGTGTGTGTGTGTGTGTGTGTGTGTGTGTGTGTGTGTGTGTGTGTGTGTGTGTGTGTGTGTGTGTGTGTGTGTGTGTGTGTGTGTGTGTGTGTGTGTGTGTGTGTGTGTGTGTGTGTGTGTGTGTGTGTGTGTGTGTGTGTGTGTGTGTGTGTGTGTGTGTGTGTGTGTGTGTGTGTGTGTGTGTGTGTGTGTGTGTGTGTGTGTGTGTGTGTGTGTGTGTGTGTGTGTGTGTGTGTGTGTGTGTGTGTGTGTGTGTGTGTGTGTGTGTGTGTGTGTGTGTGTGTGTGTGTGTGTGTGTGTGTGTGTGTGTGTGTGTGTGTGTGTGTGTGTGTGTGTGTGTGTGTGTGTGTGTGTGTGTGTGTGTGTGTGTGTGTGTGTGTGTGTGTGTGTGTGTGTGTGTGTGTGTGTGTGTGTGTGTGTGTGTGTGTGTGTGTGTGTGTGTGTGTGTGTGTGTGTGTGTGTGTGTGTGTGTGTGTGTGTGTGTGTGTGTGTGTGTGTGTGTGTGTGTGTGTGTGTGTGTGTGTGTGTGTGTGTGTGTGTGTGTGTGTGTGTGTGTGTGTGTGTGTGTGTGTGTGTGTGTGTGTGTGTGTGTGTGTGTGTGTGTGTGTGTGTGTGTGTGTGTGTGTGTGTGTGTGTGTGTGTGTGTGTGTGTGTGTGTGTGTGTGTGTGTGTGTGTGTGTGTGTGTGTGTGTGTGTGTGTGTGTGTGTGTGTGTGTGTGTGTGTGTGTGTGTGTGTGTGTGTGTGTGTGTGTGTGTGTGTGTGTGTGTGTGTGTGTGTGTGTGTGTGTGTGTGTGTGTGTGTGTGTGTGTGTGTGTTGGACCTCCCATTCAACCTCTTATGGTCGTGGAGGAAGGGTTGTTTATAGACTGCCGTTCTATTCTAAACACCTATGGCTCAGGACAAGCTTTTAATTGTCGACAAAAACTTGGCAGGGCTGGAAATTATCTCCCAGCGCCAGAACTCCCAGAGCCACGAACGGAGCTACCCTGGCGCCATGTCTCCTTATTTGTGATTTTCATATTTTCAATATCCAATAAATTCAATTGCGCGGTATACCTCATTTTAATATCCTTTTATATGAACCTAGACTTTTATGACAAAGTTCTGACTTTTTCTTACGTGAAAAAGCCCAGGATTGCTTCATTTTATAGGTTAGCATATTTATCGCAATCCAGACTTCATTCTTTATAAAAATTGGATCTGTACAGTTTGAAATAAAACTGTCTTTACCATAAATTCATTTTATAGTTGTTGTTTTTTAATATTATATTGCTATTGTTGTTTTAGTATTCCTTGTAGGTAGCAAATTATTTATATTTAAGTTTAATTGTAATTTTCCCACGTTTTTACGATTTACCTGCTCGGAATCCTCTAATGTTTGCAATAAGCAGTTGAGGCATAAGGGAGCGGTCATGCCGGAAGTGGTAATGTTGCAAGTACGCAAATGTCCGGCAGATTGGGGAAGAAGGACGTGCGCTGGGCCTCGTCAGTGAAGACCGAGCGGGAGAAGGTGGTGCGATGCCGGCGAGACGCGGAGCTCTCCATCTGCCTGATGGAGGAGGGTAGCATAGACCCCACCCTGGAGCAGCCGCGGGTGGTGATCGTGGGGGCGGGATTGGCGGGGTTGTCTGCCGCCAACAGGCTCCTCCAGTGCGGCCTGGAGAACTTCGTCGTCCTCGAGGCCAGTGACAGGTCATGAGCATTTCTCTTCTCTCATCTGCACTTGTCAAGTTCACTAATCACTAATCAGTCTGTGATTAGTTAGCAGGCATTCACTTCACCAATACCAATACTTGAGAGTAGCTTAAAAGATGATGTTTCATTCAAAATTACATACACATATATATAAACACAAAATGATATTATAAAACACAAATTTTTCTGAAAGTAGGCAAGTGTTTAGAAAATATACTTAAGGAGTAGAATGCAGTTAATGACTGCAATAAGCTGTTTTTACACAAGAGTTATTGACATAAGCCCGTGTATTCTGTTGATGAAAATTAATGTATGCCTGTTCCAAATTAGTTTCCCATTATTTTACTTACTCTTCAAAAATGAAATAGGATTCAAATAGAACCGTACATCATTTTATAGTCAATTTTCAAAATTTGTTTATTAATTGGATTTGACGCACGATAGGAAGAAAACATTTATCAATCTATTTGAATTGTAGAGGGAGCCAGAAAAAAATCTTACTACCTCAGCCGGAAATCAAACCCGATTATTAACCCATAATTACCCAATAAGTAATAATCATTGCATAATTTACAAATGAAAAACCCTCAAATGTATTTCTTATCATATATATAATAAAACTTTATAAAAAAAAATGCACACAATAGGGAATATACTTTAAAATTGAGTAAGTGCAATTGGGTGGGCCATTTATCTTCAATGTGGCGAAGAAAAATTCGATAGAGTAGTATTTACGGAAAGCTGGTTGGCTAGTAAATAGCATTACTCGTTAATATATAAAAAATGTAAAACGGGGAAGAGAGAACAGATACAAAGGGAAACCAAATTTAAAATAGCTGCATTTCCATATTATTTATAAAATGTAACAAAAATTAAATAATATATACTGTATGTATATATCTACGCGTATGTGAGTGTGTGAGTGTGGGCGCGCGAGAAATTAGGCAATATATAAGTCCAATGACATGAATACTTATATTCTTATATTCTATACGTAACTTATAAAATATTTGGATTTGTATAAGAATTAAACTAGAGTTGTGGAATAATATCGGAAAATATTTAATGAAATATTTTAATTCCATTTTTTAATTAAGCATTTTATTTTATTTGCTTTAAAAGTTATTTTATGTATAAAATCAGAAAAATATAGGTCATTTCATGTCATACAGACTCTCTTAAATAAATTAGTTTCCCTCTGAAAGTCGCTGAGCCCAAATAAAGGCCAAGTATGTATGAGTGATGAATAATTCTTCCATCACCTGAACATTATTCATTTCACTTTACTTAATTTAATTTTCGTGTAAATTAATTTGATATTTCATGTTCCACTCTATATATATATATA
>KZ810305.1:43913-56664 GCA_000696205.2 Oncopeltus fasciatus
ATATGAGTGTGTGTGCACTAACCCACTGCAGGCCATATTTATCATTTTCTTCTTTAAAAAATCGGGAATGTAGCCTACAAATACACAACTATAGGAAATTGGACCTTAGACAAAAAATAAATGTTTCTGTGTCTCGGGCTAGTAATTAGTATAGACTAATAGATCTTATATTGGTGAAAGAAATAATTTGCAAGTTACAGAGCTAATTTTAATTAGAATTGGCGGTTTACCTTTCATTTTACGGTCTGCAGGCTTCAATCAGTTATTTTTCTTAATGAAATTTATCAATTCGCTTTTAAATGTAGAATGAAAGTCTGAGTTAATTATCGGAAAAAAATCTGACAAATAGGAGTAGGTGATTACTTCATATAATGAGTGCAATTTAAAGAGGTTGTTTTATTTATTTATTTTCAATTTTATGCATTGTTCGTTATATTTAGTTTATGTGAATTAAACCCCACTCAAATTTTGATACTGATAAAAGAAAAAATAAATAAAAAAAAAATAATTATGAGTATGTTTTTACTTAAACTGAAAATTATAGTTTACTGTTTACTAGGAGAAGAAAATAAATTGTTTTAATAATGATATTTGTCATACGGTATTTAAATGTAAAAGCTTCAGCCTGAATGCTTAAAATACAGTTTGAAGATATCATTTCACGCCGTCATTATTATCTGGGAAGAAGAAATATTCTACAGGAATGGACCAAGGGTGTATGTAATGCCGAAGAATTGTCCTTCTGTCAAGTGCACATATGAAATCTCTCGAATGTACAGTTTGCAAGGCTTGCTCTCGGTTCGGAGAGAGAGCTGGAAGGATTCAGAAGAGGTTGATGAATCACAGCTTAGTTGTGAATGGTCATAGATAAGTATATTGAGCATAAGATCATCAAGCACCTTTTTCTTCGTCGACTTTCAACATACAAATGACAGCGTTGAAAGAGAGAAGTTTTTACAAGAGGTCCTGGAAGAACCGCCAACACTTGGAAAGCTCAAACGTATAGTAAAAACTGTAAATGAAGGACAACCGAATTACAATGAAAATTGGCATACTGAGTCACTTCTTCTTCACTTACTTGTCTTGGCTGATTTTAAAATAGTACAGGAGAGAAGACTGTGAAACACTGTTTGAAAGATTAGTCCAATTTCTTGACTTTGACGTTTTTTTTTTGACGACTTTGACAGTTCACAGACCTCTCCGTTATCGCTGTAAAAGTCAGCATGCTGGTCCTTCTTTAGAGCCCCAAGCTATCAACAGATTACATCTACGATCAGCAAAAAAATGCTTTTTAGCACTCCAAAGAAGTAATGATTAGAATCTAGGAGAGGAGGAGTTCATTTACTGCCAGACGAGGAAGTCATATTAGAGACTACTGCTGACAGTAGGTTTAGGAGTGGAGTGATGAGGGCACGGAATTCGGAGAAGAAGGACTGAAGTATGACTTGGAGGACATTAAATCCTGGTGGTGGAGGAGGAACATCTGGTCTGGGCTGGTCTTGGATTGACTGGGTCGCCCGGGAATAAGATTGTCCTGAGTGTACTTTTTTGGCAAACCAAAAACCCTTGTGTAAGAGCTGGCAGAGATCCTACATTGGAGAAACTAAAAATAAGGAAAGCCCTAAAATGATACACGAAAATGTGGAACGTACTGCGTGATTAAAAAACACCCCAACTTAATCATCCTAAACCTCAAAAGGAAATTTGAGTAATCTCATGCTATGCTATTTTGCAAATGAACAACTTACTAACCTCAAATCACTGATTTGCGAAAAAAAAAAGAAGACAATTTTTTTATTGTGAATTGTTTTTAAATTTCACTTATTAGTCGACCATACTGAATCAATGGAATGATATCCACTAAAATTCACTAGAACATACATTGATATATTGATCAAGAGTTTATCATCAGATCTCCGGTAGGTATCTTAATGTGACTTCACTAATTTCAACAGAACATAACAACCCTACCATACATATATACACCTAAAGTATACAATTTCGTAAAAATGTTAAGACGGGACCGGAACATGTGTTCGTAACCTCTGCATCACGTTTGGGGCGATCCCCGCCCCATGAGATACTTTTCTCTAGAGGTCACCTAACCTCCCAGCTGTGAGAATCAGTTCACCATAACCACCGAGATATTGGATATAGGAGGTACTCACATTTATATAGACCCAGACGGGTCGTGGGAGAGAGAGGTGTTAAGGGGATCCAATATTTCGATTTGCGTTTCGAAAAAAAAGAGTGAAACAAAATAGGTTAATTTTAATATATTTTATGAACATAAGAAAAAAACAAAACGCCTATGAAGAAAAAGTTAAGGGTATACTTTCGAGTGTTAAGCTATGAATCTCTAATTATAGAATAGAAATCAACTTAAGTATTTTGGCTTTCCATTAAAAAATATTAAAATAATTCATTTTTTCTTGAAATTTGAAGAGACAAAGGGGGGAATTAACGAGAAAATTAATCTTACAAACCCTATAGTATACTATAACTATAAAGAATAATATAGTAAGACAAATAACTTTTGTGAGATCATAATGGGAAAAATGTATACACCGGTTAATACAAGATTTCACCCCGGACAGTGTTTTTGTTCTTTATTTTTTTAAATTCAAACGATAAATAATTTTTTAGGATCTAAATTGGGCCCATATGTTTCTAAATAAATGAATAAATGAATTTTGGCAATTTTTTCTTTCTCAATATCACAACCGTTTGGTTAAACTGTTTTTAATAATCACATGCTTTTTTCTTCTTTGTTTTTCTGTAAAAATTATACATTAATATTTTGTTTTAGGCGAATGTAAGTATTTAAATTAATTAGAACACGAATTCCATGAGCCGACAATGTTAAACAAACAATTTTAAATAATTATTTCTTTAATTATGTTAATTTTGCAATACCCAGTAATATCTTACATTGTAAATTTTTAAAAAGGGGAAGTAATGTGCAAAAGATCTTCTTAATATACCGGCTGAAAAGAATTTACGAATTTCTACGTAGCTTTGAGTTCTAAAAATGGTCACATTAACCCATCTTTTTATTTACGCGATTGGTGCATGCACTGGGCACTGAACTGAAAAAAGATTAAATGGGAAGATTTCGACCTTAGAGATTATTAGTAGATTTTTTTTTTGAAGGGGGGGGGGGTTGGTCAAGATTGATTAAAAAAAAAAAAATTTAAGAAACGTGTTTTTCTATTGTCTACCGACGTTTCTGGCACGATTTCCCCTCTCGCCTTCATGATAGCCTGAAGATAATACACNTAAATAAATACACATATTTTAAATTGTATTAAATAATATAATATAATAAATAGATCAACCATGGTCGACCCATTATTTAGCTGAAAAATCTACTAATGAAAACATATTTTTCTTTTGCGACGCTGGTTAATGTACAAGGTTCTTGTGGTACAAGGAATCTTGAGACTTCTTACATGTCTATGTTATATTTCTTACATACTTCATGGTTATTGTGAATTTGATACCTTTTTTTTTGTGAGATTTTAAAACAAAAATACATAAAACAAAAATTTAATTTGAAGAGGATCTGTAATGCACAATTCACCCATAAAATAATTGTAATTTCTACAACCTCCTCTCATTCATAATTATATTCGGTTTACGGTTTCCTCTTTTTCGCTTGGTAGAGAAAAGAGAAAAGAGAGATTTGACTGGGGGAAAACACTCTCTTTCTTGTGAAGTAAGGGTCCAGGGGATGTTTGGCTAAACCTACCCTTCTCCACCTCCAAGCCTTCCATTCATCCCCCAACCTTTTTACCATCAAGTCTTTGTACACAATCAAGAAAAGAGCGTGGAGAAAACTTCACGAAAAGTTTCGGCTCTGTAAATACATTGTTGGAAATTATTTCAGCACGCCATCGCCTCAAAAAAAAATAACCTAAATTTTTGTACTTTGCCAAAAAAATTTTCAATAACGAATCACTTTTATTCACTCACAAATTTTCTATTTTTGCTATACCTAATATACCTTTTCGAATATACATTGGTACGATTTCTTTAAAGCTTTTATATAAGAAAAATAAACCTCCCTTTCTCCCCCCCCCCTTACCACCACTCACTCTCTCTCTCTCTCTCTCTCTCCCACCCCCCCTCATCACTCTCATGCATATTCCGACATGTATCTTTCTTATAACAGGGTAAAGGACATTGAGCGTAGACTATGTTGATCAGTGTTTCAGGATATTTCCAGACAGTCACATGTGAAAAACAAATCGGTGCTTTTAGTTGGCTACTATATTCCACCTGTCATTCTACAGCCCTGCAGAAAATGTATCAATTACATTTTTGCAGCTTTCCCTAAATTTGTAGCTTTGTGTAATTTTTTAGATTTAATCCGTTTTATTTCATGAAGTCTTCTTATTTTTTCAGACATTTCCCTTTGAACTAATTTCTTGGGAATTTCCTATAAATTCGGTGGCTAGAATAGAGTTCCTTTAATGCTTTTGGATTTCTCAAAATATTTAGGTCTGAAGGTTCCAATGGTCTCCCAGCTGTTAGAGACTGCTTTTTAATTACACTCCTTAGTTAACGGTTAAACTTATGGTCCTCAAAAAGAGTAATTTTCTCTTGCTTTACCAGCACAATTTCATTTTTTATTTCCAATAAATATGGCCTTGGTTTTTATTTTTCCAAGCCCGTTGATTCTTAGGCCTTTTTTTACTGTTCATTAGCCTATTAAATTTTTAACAAGCTATTATTACTGTAGGTTCATGTGTTTCATTAAAGTTTTCTACGTTCCTACCTTTAACTAGCCATTTCCTTTCTAAATACCTCTTACTGTAATCTGTGTCTCATAAGTATACTATTTTTAAGGAATTTTAACTATAACAAATAATAATTTTTCTATGGTCGCATCATTGATGCAACAGTTACATTTATTTTCAGAAATTTCCAGACATCCACATCAATGTATTATGTCATTTGAACTACGATAAACAATTGTTATTTAAATTGTAGAAATAGTTGAAATGATTTGAACCCGACTCGTCTGTTATCAGAGTGGTAACATTGTACATGAGAACTCAAATGGGTTTCCATGTAACCAGAGGAAGTTGTACAGACCATGTACTACATGGATCGTCAACTATAACTTGCCTCAAGTTGGGTGTTGTCGTCCTACAGGACCGAAGTTTACAGAATATGTAATTCTGTTTCTGTTCACGCGGAGCGCTGACTTCGTTACCTTCATCTGTCGCTTGCCTCGCTTAGAAGGCTCATGTCTTATCAGGGCCATATCAAACGATTTGCCAATTAAAGTTCGCTCTAAATTCCTAGGTGAAATACGGCTTTATTCTGGGGAGGAAAGAAAACGTCAAGATTTTCATGGCATTGCAATGGGCTTCTTAAAAGCTGTCTAAAAACAAATATAGGGGTTGTGAAAAGAAAGGAATTGTTTTATAATACTATTTATTACATTTTCACAAAAAAATTTGCATGCAAAATATAAATTATTTTCAATATTAATCGTGAGAAATTATTTTTCTTGATTATCACTCTCACTTAACAAATTCAGCGTCAATAATGTTGAAAAATTGACAGTACACAGAACATGTTCCTTATCACAAGTAGTTAATGTGCCAAATAAAACAAAACTATTTATAAATTTATTATATCATTTACACTTATTGATACAAAAAATATTTTTAACATGATAGGTAAAAAATTTTTTTCGAAATTTTATATTTTTAATATATCTAAGGAAACAGCTTATTAAGATAGAAAATAAATAAGAAGAAGGTGGAGAAATTCTCCAAACATAACAGGGCCAGACTTATCAATCTTCCATTTTGCCCTGTCTTTCTTAGCTTGTACTAAATTAGTTTGCGCCGCCTATTTGGGTTGTGCAAAATTTGAGGTTCGTTACCAAAGATCCCTCTTCTTTTTTCTCCAGAAATTCCAGTAAAATACTTTACGTCACCTGACGAAAGAGTCAGCTTCAATATGAGCAGAATACATATGTTATATTACCACTTACTCTTTGAAGCAATATATAGCCCCTTTGTCAATTTATCCCAACCAGAAGCAATTATGTTTATTACATAACCCCTCCAACACAGTGATTAGGTGCAGCCTAAACCTGCTAAATCATACATATGAGTGAACACAGTCTGAAAATGTTAGTCCTCCCTCAATCATGGTCATAAGATTAAGAAAGATAATTCCTGCAACATTTAACATCACTCATAGTTCTTTGATGAGATGTAGAAATATTTCTTTTGATTTCTAAATTACAGTTATTCTAAATAATTCAGTCGTCCGTGGGTAGCATATAGAAAACTACCCTAATTTGCAATATTTCACATTTTGGAATTTGACGGCCTACTTGCCAGGTCCTCTAATAGTTTTCATTCAACTAATGCACGTACTTCATCAGGAGAAAATATTTTTATTTTTCAATTATTTCCTTCTCAATTTGAGGTTCGTTACCAAAGATCCCTCTTCTTTTTTCTCCAGAAATTCCAGTAAAATACTTTACCTCACCTGACGAAAGAGTCAGCTTCAATATGAGGAGATTATATATGTTATATTACCACTTACTCTTTGAAGCAATATATAGCCCCTTTGTTTTATTTATCCCAGCCAGTAATGCCAGCCAGAAGCAATTATGTTTATCCAGCTAGCTACTGCTAACTATCTCAAATGTCAGTTATTTTTCTCATCTAGTTTTTTTTTATCTTCTTCGTTATTTCCCACTCTTGTGTTTTCAACATTCTATTTACGTTCATTTGTCAGCCGAATTTGTGTTCACACTTCTTAGATTTAGGTTTGGAATATCAATAAAATGGAGTAAATACAACAACACCCTAACTGGAATTAAGCCGAAACATTGACAACAACAAAACCTTTTTTAATTGACAAATTAGTTTATATTTCTTCAAATTCCAAGACCAAATCCCCGACCACATATAGTTCGAAAAATTATTATCCGGTTCAACAATCTTAAAACATTCCTGAAAACATTCTTGATTTAAATTCCGTACCATTTTACAAATTTATTATACTAATATCTCTATTGTTTCTACGAGCATCATTGTCTCTATCAGTAAATTGGCAAAAATAAAAAATAAAATGAGTTCACAAAATTGCACTTGTTAAGGAAAGAACAAGCCTTCAAAGAGTGAAGCATCATCAGGTTAACTTCCCCATATCTTTTTGGTACAATCTCACAGAAGATAGGAATGAAGAAACAAAGAAAGATTCCCATTACAGTTATATAATGTCTATGGTGAGATCGGAAATAGATTAAGGGTGGATTCCAGCGTTAGCGAAGTACATTTTCGGAGTTGACTGCCGGAAAGCTATCATTGGCCTTAGCGAAAGCCGACTTCTCCAAGTTCGGTTGACAAAAAGACAAATTTTGGGAACAACAGTACTGACCACAGCCTTCATTCAGTAAGACGCGCTCGGTGAAATCTTCTCATCCGCGTGACTCGCCCCATAAAGTCTCTTTCGACGATAGAGCTATAGACCAGCGTTTTATCTACAAGTCTTAGAAGTAGAAACTTTCACGTGAAGAAATATTTTCCTATTTCCGACTTCTTTTCAAGGAATTTTAAACAGCAGAGAAATTTATATTGGCCTCGAAAATTATTCAGAAGAGAACGAATAAAAGACATGAATTTCCATAAAAAAATAATTAAATCAAATATTTCTTCCTCTGTTAGGTGTACTTTCTATAAAAAAATTCTATTCTGAGATAAACACTTGGGAAAATTAAGGTCAATGAGAACATACATATGTTTGTGAGGTTGACATCAAAGCAGCTCAGATTTCTGCTGAAAGAAGGTGTCTTTAGAAGATCATGACAATACCCGAGAAATTTTACACTTCCATTTCGATACTTCCCTCTCGTAGGAATTGAAGTAAGAGGTGAAAATGTAATAAAACGTATTCGTGTATCAAATGAATTAAATGAAAAGATAAATTTGTTTTGTTACTGGCAAGAAAATTGTTTGAAGTCGAACCAATCATGGACTTTCATGGTTTGGATAGAGAACATATGGTTGTTGCTGTATTCCACATGGGTTGACGTTAACCTCCCCCCTCCCATTAGTCTTCTTCTTTTCAACAACTGGGGGGGGGGGGGATTTTCGTCGATACTAAAAGTAATTTGTCATTACTCCCTGAACCAGCGATATTTCTCACCCATGTAGCTGGCTGATATTTAGCTGAGTTTACTAGTTCAGATTAGGGATGCATGTATTTATAGTCTCATTATTAAATACGCCCAATTATATTGTACTAATTTTTAGTGCAAGGGAACAGAATAAAAAATCTAACTGTCCCAGCCAGGACTCAAACCTGGATCTCTTATTATCTGGGCCGGTGCATTTACCGGTTTATTTACGATTGTAAATGCACCGGCCTGGATAGCAGGAGATCCAGGTTCGAGTCCTGGCTGGGACAGTTAGATTTTTTATTCTGTTCCCTTACACTAAAATTTACGTGGGATTAAATAGCATAAAAAAATAATATTTATAACAAGATACAATTTTTCTTTTTACTGAGAGACTTTCGATTTCTTATTAGTATATTCATGAGTAGTTTTATTTGATGTTTTGATATTATTTTATTGGATCTTACTTTACGCTATATATTATTTTACTTTATTTTATCATCCATGTAGCTGTCTACTTGTCTATCTCTTTTAGAATTTTTCTTTTTTTTTCAATTGACATATAAGTTTACCCAGTTAGTGAGCCAGACAGTTTTATGGGTAAACAGCTATCATCAAATTTCCTTGCATACATTGAAGCTTGTATACTAAATTTATATTGCTTCTAGTGTTGAATAACTATAATTAAAAAATACTAATAAACACAAGTCCATTTACCTTTAGTCTAACGATCTTTAAAAAAAATACAGAGAAAAATTTAAGATATCAATGAAATATGCATCAGGTTGTTAGATTGTTACACGAAAAAAAAACCTCAAGAGTTTTATAGCTCTAAACTGAATAATATGCCCATATCATTTTTTTTTTACTTGCATTTGTTTATTCAGATAATTTCCCACTCCACTAGGTCCAGTTTTGTTATTATTAACAAAGAGAGCTCTTCTTTTTTTTTTACCTTTAAAGCAAAATTAATTATATGTAATATAAAATTAAATTAATGTAAAATAACATATTAATACAATTAATTTAACAAGTCTACACACATTGTTCTCCTCGAAGTTGTAAAGATGATGAGGATTATGGTCATAAGATTAAGAAAGATAATTCCTGCAACATTTAACATCACTCATAGTTCTTTGATGAGATGTAGAAATATTTCCACATGGTATTAGTGCCAGAGTTGGAACTCCCCCTAGCCTGGAGGATTAATGGCTGACGCGGTCTGACCACCACAACTCTTAACTATCCAACTCGAAATATAAAAAGGTTAATCTTAATAAATGCGACAAAAAATGAACTGTTGACTGACATCGCATATTGCCAATATACAAATGTATATTTGTATGCTGAAAATATTGAACAATCCTAAAAACTATGGCAGCCAGAACCATGTGGCTAAGAGTCGTCTCTGAGCAAGTCCCTCTGCGCTTCGGCAATTAATGGCGTACACACCTAATTTCAGTTTACGTCGACAGCGGAGTGCTCCACCACAGATTCGAGTCCAACTAGGTGGCGAGCTCTCCAATGTCGGGGAGGATCAATAGACCACTCATTTATACGCCATTGGAAGTCTCCAAACATCTCTCGTACATTTATATGGAATATTGCATTCTTCACATAACATTTAGGGCAAATGGTAATGGTTCTTGTGAATTAGTGGGCAATATACTTAGAACGCCCAGTCATATGATTAATTATAAAGGTCTTATCTATAAATACTTCTTCCGGGCTAGACCATGTCGATAAGTTCATTTTTTAATGTATTTCACAGACGCATAGGAAAGTCGGCATTTACATTTTGAAGACACCGCCCACTAAATATAGTTTCAGAATGCCACTATCCTACTAGAGGGAATAATTATTACCTCCGATCAATTAGAGAATCCATACAAATAAAAAGAAATAAAAGTAACGTCAATAGGGAAGAAGGATATTCTCTAAGTCAAATTTGGAAACCTTCATTTTCAGTCAGAAAAATCAACACAGCTGCCAGTGATAACAGAAACGAGACAGACCCCTCCGGAAATGAACTGATAAGAGCCGACCAATGGAAAAGCACTCTCAGATCAAGATCCGTTCTATGGCAGGTACAAAAGCCTCCTGGACCTGGAGTCGTTTTCAACTCGCACATGATTAGTTATTAAGTTTTCTGGTCTCATGAAGAAATGTATTGTCACAATACATCAAGAAAAGGCTGGTTATGCCTCACCGGTGACACCTCTTCCGAGTCGCTGATTGTCCCTAGTTTATCCATCATCAGCATGACGAATTTTTCAAAATATTGGATCCAATTATTCTTTCAATTATGGTTTTAATCACGAAGTGCACCCCACTTCAAATTGGTTAATAATTATGTGAATCTCCTATAATATTTATTCTACCAATATACTAATCTGTGTTCAGTTTCATTAGTCTAAAAAAAATTTGAAATAAAAAAAATTTGATTTAAAGTAAAGACCTAAAAATGTTTTATTCCTAAATCATATCCAGAATTTTGTTTTCTATGTGTATTAGATTATCCCCGGTATTACTGATTTTGCAAAGAACTTTATCAGTAAGTAAAATATAATTTCAATAAACCATTCAGAGATTACAAACTATTTTTCAAATACTTTCTATAACGAAATAGTTAATTAAATTAATCTAAAAGGGCCAAATTAGGGTATCTTTTGAAATATGTCTCTTTTAGGAATCGACATAATTATAGCTTCTTTTTTTCTTTTTTTTTACAGGACTAAAGTATTTCATTTGTTATAAAAAAACTATCGATTTTTAAAATAAAATTATTAGTATTATTATCATGTTAGCACAAATGTGGATTGGTATCCTTGTAAGGGTTTATCGCTACTATTAACTCTCCCACATGGTAAATTAAATTTAGTGAATCTATTTTGACATTAAGCTTAATAGAGTCTCTTAAATTTTTAATCGGAGAAATTCTCCGGATGTTTTTACACAAAAAAAAAAAGGACTACGAATAAGCGGAAATTAAAACAGCGTTAGACTAAAATATTAGTCATTACTGCAAGGAGCGGCCACCAAACTTGGTAGTTGACTAACTTGGTCAGATTTATATTATGTTAAATTTTCAGTTTATGTTTCTTATAAATTTATTATATATGTTAATTTAACATACACAAACAAATATCGTGTGTTAACGTATTAACATTAATTTTTATTCTTATTTTTATTTTTTTTGGCGTTGAAATTTCCTACCAAATAAATCGGCTGTTGAGAGCAAATTCCGCTCAAATTGTTGCTAGAGACAATTTGTTCCTGTTGGTAAATATATGCAAAACGTTGATGCAGGGCATGGTATATACACTGACAGCTATTGCTTAGAGATTAGTTACAAAATTAATGAGGTAAAACTATTTCCTATTTTACCTAGATAATTACTCCTCTGAACACGATCTGTCCGAGACGAGGTCTTTCCGAAATATATTAACAATTTAATTTAAACTTGGTTGTTGAATTTTATCTTGTTTCCTTAATGCATACTATAGTATTCGTTAAAAAATGTAATTTTATTAATAAAACAAATCTGTCACATGTATAACATAATATATAGATAGGTACTNTATTATTTTATTATTATGTCTCAAATTTTCCTATCATGTTAGCAAAAATGTGGATTGGTATCCTTGTAAGGGATTATCGCAACTATTAACTCTCCCACACGGTGAATTGTATTTAGTGAACCTGTGTTGATATTCAGCTCAATAGAGTCTCTTTTACTTTTAATCGGAGACATTCTCCGGATGTTTTTAAACTTAAAATATGTATTACGAATAAGCGGAAATTAGAACAGCTGTTAGACTAAAATATTAGACATTACTGCAAGGAACGGCCACCATACCTTGGTCAGTTAGTGGGTAAGAGTTATATTATGTTAAATTTCCAGTTAATGTTTCTTATAAATTTATTTTATGAGTACTTCCTTCTTTGTTTATAAATATTACACACCGGTTAACTGAAAATGGGTGTTTTATATTTACCATACAAAAATAAATCATGTGCTAACGTATTAATATATTTTTTTTTTTTTACTTTGAAATTTCCTACCAAATAAATCGGCTGTTGATAGCAAATTCCTCTCAAATTGTCGCTAGAGACAATTTGTCCCTCTTGGGAAATGTACACTGAACATTGATGCAGGGAATGGTATATGCACTGAGAGATTAGTTACAAGATTAATGAGGTCAAACTATTTCCTATTTTACCTAGATAATTACTCCTCTGAACACGATCTGTCCGAGAAGAGGTCTTTCCTAAATATATTAACAATTTAATTTAAACTTGGTTGTTGAATTTTATCTTGTTTCCTTAATGCATACTATAGTATTCGTTAAAAAATGTAATTTTATTAATAAAACAAATCTGTCACATGTATAACATAATATATAGATAGGTACTTACAGTTATATATATTATTACTAAATTAAATTAAGTTCCAACGTTAAGTTTTTTTTTTCCTTGATGAAAATTTGGAGATGGAGAATTAGAACCCTGAAAATATATTTATTGGCTGTAGGTCAATAATAATTAAGATCAAAGATATATAGAATTTTATTTATTATAACAAATTAGAATACC
>KZ810306.1:19910-34879 GCA_000696205.2 Oncopeltus fasciatus
ATATTATAATAATAAATATAATGAAATGCAGAATATTAATGCTTTAATGTTTCAAAGTAAAGTCCTCAAAGTTTGTGTTAATTACTCTGGCTAAGTTTAATATATTTTTTGACCATTAAGTCTTTATTTACCTAGTTATTAGTTTTATTTCTCTACCATTAATTAATTAATTATATACCAATAATTAAATAAAGTTTTTTCTTAAAGATACTGATGTGTCCATTGAACTTGTAGTTAGTTAAAACAGATATGAAATTCCGAATTCTCTAACTTTTTTTGAACATTTTATGATGTTTTGATTCCTAAGTTCAGTCTGATCTCTCCTACTTCCTCTGCGCCGATTCTCGCTACATTTCTCACCGATGGTACACGACAGGATGAAAGAAACAGTGGAAGTGGGATGGGATATTCCTTCCTGTGGGATTCGGTACAAGGGGAATAAGGACAGGGCGAATGCTGTTTGAGGCCGTATCCCACTTGAATCCTGACATCGATCCAGCTCTCGAGGATCTCCTGCCTTCGCTGCAATGGAAGGCGGAAGCTAGAAGACACCCTCTGTCAGATTTAGTCAAGATAATATTGTCAAAAAGAGAATATTTTAATATCATTATTATTATTCTTATTGCTAAACAACCAATCCACTAACCTTAACAATTAAGAAATATTGTGTAACTTCAGAACAATCCTTGTTGTGTTCAGTGTCACAGTTTGATGGGTATTGTCTATCGTTCTGATGACATTGGTCATCACCACTTCATTTCACAGAGAAGACAAACAGAACTATGAATACCAAACCTAGTCAAAGCATTTCAAAGCAAAGCTGTGTACAGTATTACTGCATGATGAGTTTCCGATACCAAATTTTTGGCTATTTTTTACGTAAAACTGGTAATACTTACAAAATATTTATTATTTCATTATCCAGTAGTAAGTAGCAAGTACATTAAGCTGTTTTACTGAGCAATTTCTATTTTTTTTTAAATACCAATATATTTATTAAAAGAATAATTAAGGAAACTCACTTCGGGCGTCACCACTTTGGAGATGGCACAGGTGAATAAGAAGACATGTTTGTGGTGAAAAAAGAATATAATGTAATCAACGAAAAAAAAAATACCGGTAATAATAAAAATAATAAATCTATCAGTGAATAAACAGAAATTTCTTAAATAAAATAAATATCATACAAAAAAAATCATTAAAACGGACAATAGCTGCTCTCTTTACATGAGAAGGGACCATGAGGCGATCATATAAGAATTATGTGAGATCATATAAATGCAACTAGAACGAAATGCATCGTTAGTCATGATTTGTTCAAAGTTTGACATTGATAAATATTGAACTAGTCGAATCGAACGACGCTTCGATTGAACGCGCTTTCATGTCTGTTCGCTAAATTATTTATGCCAATAAAAAAAAAACAATCTGGGTCATTTAGACTGGTTTATTGTACATGTCACTCCACTCTAAGGGTCTGTAGCGCAAGTAAGACCTAATTTTTCTTTAAAAAACCCCTTTATATGGGAAAAACTTAATGATCATCGCTAATTTTAAAGGAAATAAAATAATATCATTGGCCTAAACAACGCCTCTAAACTATACCTGGAACCAGTATAATTAAGTGGTATAGTGTGTAGTAAAAAAAGTAATAAAATTTTTTATTTCATTTTATTTCGCGTTTTCTAGCTCAATTAAAGATTTCAACATCCAGTTTATATATTTGTATCAATAATAACACATTGCATTCATCTTAGCTACTTTCAGATTTATGGATAAAATATACAAACGAAACAGATGTAATGTGTTATTTTATAACATTTATATTATACAAATTTTTTTTTTAAAGATGCATTTTCAGAAAGATCCTTAAGAATGCAACTCGCATATTTCGCAACTCGAAAGGAGTACAACCCAACTCGGATGGGATCTCTTGTAATAAAAGTAATAAGGATTTTCAAATATTTGAAAAAAATAAAAGTGATTCTAAATGAAAGATGGAGTTTAGAGGGTAGACCAAATTTATAATCGCAAAATTTTCTTTATAATAAAAAAGAAAATAAGCATCATAATAGATTCTCTAATTCTCTAATTGTAAAAAAGAAAGCTTTAAAAATTGCTTAAAGCAATTTAAATAAGCAATTTTAAAATAAAAATTACATTATTTAAGAATGTAATTTCGAGTTTGGGATTGGCCCCACTCTTTTTAATGAAATAAATCAGGTCGGGTATTTTCAAATATTTTTGTGTTTATCGTTTAAAATTGGTTTTTTAATAACGTAAAAACGTAAATTTGTGTTATAAATGAAAAAAAAAATTGTTTAAATTGTATTGGTTTCGTTTTTGCTTGAAATCATTTGTGGAGGATGTGGTGGAAAATGAAAGCCTAATGATAATATAAGCCTATGAAAGGATAATATTACTTTTATTTATACTATCAATGTGTTATAAAATATGTACTACATATTGAGAGAAACATGTATTTTTTCAAACATTTATATTCCATGAAATTTTTATAGGAAAATGAATATATATGATGAAGTTTAAGAGTATTGCTAAGACTTTAGAACGCTTCCCTAACTCTTTCCTCTCAAGTAGCCCAGAATCAACTTTAGCGATTTTAAAATTTTGCAAACATTTCCTTATCTAGATTGTAACCATGTTAATAAAAAAAAATTAATTCAACTTTATATAAGTGCATATATTATATATGCACTTCTTTAAAGAAATATATAAAATGTAATTAATTAATACAGAAAAGAGAGAGATTGTTTTATCAACCATTAATATTTAATCATGACTGAAAATATTGCAAGGGGATTATGTTCCGATATTCAAAATGGAGCTTGAAGAACTATTAGAAAGAGTAACATTCATGAATAAAATAAATATTCATTAGAACAGTAAGATAAAACTCTGGAAGAAATAGTGAAAACGTGACACTCTTATGAAATTCAAACCACCAGCTGACACAGTGTGCTTACAGAATAAATATTTAAATGTATGAGGAAAGAGAGAATGTATTTTTAATGTAAATAGAGTTTTAAATCCCAGATGGATGCCTTCTGCTCTTGTGGATGGAAGGATTGAAGTGTACAGGGATATGAAAACTAATTTAAAATATCACAACAATAACATTTCTCTTTATTTGTAGAAGATTTATTTTTAATTTATTTCAGCTTTTAGAAATTTTGTACTGAAAGACCATAAGGTTATATTTAAAATTAAAAGTTATACCTTCGGAATGTTAAATTGATCCAGTATCAAATAGCACAGAAATACAAGCGCAGAACTTATACGTTCATTGAATAATGCTTATATATANGCCGTGAGTTTAGGGTTCGTGTAGGCAACATAACCTCAAACATATATGAACAAAAAAATGGCCTCCCCCAAGGTTGTGTCCTGAGTACGACCCTTTTTCTCGTGTCGGTTCAGGATTTCGTAAAGGATATACCTCGAGGAGTAAAACTTTTCCAATTTGTCGATGATATAGCAATTTTTTCCCGCGGATCCGACATACAGCATGTAGCTTCATTACTCCAGAATGCGATAGACAGAATCTCCAAAACAGCAAATTCAATTGGTATGACCTTTTCCACGCAAAAAACAAAGTGCGTCCACTTCTCTCGAAGAAGGAATACTCGAGAACTGCCTCATCTTAAATTAAAAAATTCAGTTATACCGTATGAATCATCTAATAAATTTCTGGGATTGATTTTTGACAAAAGGCTATCCTGGGAACCCCATATTAGACAATTAAAGGATAAATGCAACGCAAAACTAAGCCTGCTAAAAGTATTGGGGTCAACAAAATGGGGAGTAGATAGAAATACAATGCTCAGAGTGTATAAAGCCGTAGTGTGCGCTAAGATGGACTATGGATGTTTTGTTTACGCCTCTGCTCGCACTCCGATTCTAACCAGTTTAGACAGTGTCCATCATTCAGGAATTAGAATTGCTACTGGCGCCTTCCGTACCAGTCCCATTCTTAGTCTCTGCTCAGAGGCCGGAGTACCACCGCTAATATTTAGGAGACACATGTTAGCAATCAACTACATATCCAAACTTCATTTTAATCCAAAAAAAACCCTGCTTACAAATATATTTTTTCACTAAAGTTCATCAGAAAATTCCAAGAAAGCCCTTCAGCAACCTTACCACTTTCGTTACGAATATCTAGTGTAACAGAGGAATTTAAAAATTTAATTATTAATCCCTCATCTTCTCATATCCCCCCATGGACGCGAACTAAACCTAATTGTGTCCTAACCCTCTCAAAACTTATAAGATCCAGTACCTCCAGCTTAGAGTATCAAAAGATGTTTGACGATATCATCAACTCCCTTCCTACACACACCCTTATATACACTGACGGCTCAAAAATGGAAAACTCCATTGGATACGCAGTCGTCACATCCAACTCAACCCACAAATATAGACNGCCTTCCAATATCCAACGAATACAATCCTTTCAGTCCAAAATTCTAAGAATAATTGCTAACGCTCCATATTATGTGTCCAACTCTACCCTTCATCCCGACTTTAATATTCCTTTTGTCAAAGACCTTATCTACACCCGCTTCAAACTCTTCCATAGGAAACTCCAATTTCATACCAATCCATTTGCCCAATCCCTGTCGTCGGACTCTAATACTCACAACCCTCCCCAGCGACTAAAACGGAGATGGCCTCGCGATCTCCTGGTCTGGACTGCCTAGACTTATTGAGAGTGGGGTCGATGGGCCCCTTCTCCCTGCACAGTGATGACCATTTATTTATTTATTGGTAATTCATTATTTGTTAAAAAATACTTAAAACTGCATTCACAAAACATGACATCCACGAAAAACACACATTTGTGTGTTAACATTAGCATTCCTTCCACTGAATCCTATGAACACAAACGTTTTTTATCTGAAACCGTTTACATTAACTTACAAAACAATCCAGTTAACGACAGAGCGGACTTATAACAAATTTCTTCGACTTATTCAAATATTTTAAAAATTTTGAAAAGCCATTAGCCCTCCTCCAGAATGGACCTTTCCAACTGTCTCCTACTTATCTGAATAATGTCCAACCTTTTTTCCGTGGTATTGCCCCCTTTGATGCAGGCCGTTCTCTCTTTTTACTTATTGCCTCACCCCCCCACCACCACCCAATACTTGTCTATTTAAGTTTTCCTAATTTCCAAACCCTACCCCTAAGACTTGAACACGACCCCTCGACTTCACGATAGCCCTGAAGATAGCTTACAATGTAAGCCGAAACGTTGGCAGATATTAAAAAATACACTTTTTTAAAAATTTCATTTACTTTTTGGAATAATCTTGACCAATCCCCAACCTATTCTCTAATCTTAGAAAATCAAATATGAGCTTTTTCGATACTCTATGATATAAGTTACCAAATTTTTATCAAGTAATAACGAAGTTCATAATCCCATAGAAGGATTATGAAATTTTCACCTATTATACCCCCGTTTCACATCTCATATTTTTAACAAAAAATAATTTCGGAAAGACCTTGAAATAAAAATTTTCTATACTTGTAAAATAAAAGGGACTCTAACTACTTTTTAAATTTGTGTTTATTTTTTAAATATTATAGAGTATGAATGTTTTGAAATTATATTTCACATGTTTTGTGATAGTTTTTTTGTAACATTAATAATAAGGTTTTAGATTTATGTCTTCCTCTAACACTCCCCTCCCCCTTCTCGGTTTTAATGATATCATCGAAATCTGATGAAACAGACATTATTTGTTGGTGGCTTCTACTTTCAGACAATGCTTTACATATCCACCATTTAGTGATTGTACTTTGTTGTAAGTAAGTCCAATAAATGTAGATGAAACGTTAAAAACCACATTCGTCTCAGTTTGTTCACCTCTGTCTTCATACGTCTGCACATGGGGCGTGTTCAGACAAATAGGAATTCCGGTGTTTGAGTTCCGCCGTATCTGACCAATCACAGGCCCCGGGGAAACCTCCCACTCTGTTCAGTACGAGAGCTAGAACTTCCGGCCAACTCGAACTTCGAAACAGCCGGGAGGGAGTGCTTTAATCAGGCTAAGTTCCGTGTCCACTTAGCCCCTCAAGCTCATTCCAACCACTGATTTTACTTTAAAGTAACCACTGAGTAAAGGTATAGACTGAATCTCTTTCAACAGGTTGCTTCTCAGCTGGTGATCTTCCAGAGATGGACTTTAAATCTACAGAGAAACATATCTCTTTGGGGCGCCAAGGTAGCTAAGGAGATCCGTTCAGGTCTCATAATAAAAGCTTTTCCTGAGCCTAGGATGTTTAGAATGGGGTGGCAACCTGTAGATAGCCCTTTCCTCCATGATCCTAAGTGGTTGAATGAATGGTTAACAAAAAACGAGTCAAGATCGGTACAGTTTCATGATTTCACACTCCAAGTATTTTAAAGTTCTAGGTTACAGACTCTCCTTAGAATATCGTTCATATTTCGATAGTGTACCTGTTATATATTTCGAAACACCCAACAGAAGTTTAAAAAACAAATTATTGCGTTTAGATATGCATAAATTATAACTCCTGAAGGTGAAGAGAATACTATGCCACAAACATTTAGTTCATCCTCACCCCACTTGGTTCTATTTTTCCTTGTATATAAATAAATATAAGTACATTTTGGACCTCTCTTCTCAATAGGTGGTATTTANCACAAACATTTAGTTCATCCTCACCCCACTTGGTTCTAGCTTTCCTTGTATATAAATAAATATAAGTACATTCTGGACCTCTCTTCTCAATAGGTGGTATTTATAGAATTGTTAATATTTTAAATTAGTAGTGTATTTCACTGAAGTATTCTGTAAATGTGAACTGTATTTCTTAAGTGTTAAATTGCCATATTCACTTATTTATATTATTCAGCGTGTTTTTGTTTTGTTAAATGAAGCTCTTTGTAGCCGTATTAGTGCAAAAATTCCACACTTATAGAAATTTTGTAAAAAATAAAAATAAGATTAGGAAAAATATGTTATTACTGTAAAAATAATATGATTTGTTCTCTTGCATACTAGTAAGTAGCAAGTTATATGATATAAAATTGTCTTCTTATTGTTTTTAGGAAACACGATGACTATAACACAAACGTTCTGGAAATGAAATTAGTTTTGTAAACAAAGTTATAGAAATAGTCTTGACTCACTTGGCGACAACCATATCACTATTTTACAGTCTAAATAAATAGTGTTATAACTTTCATTTCCGGACTTATAATTCCTCCTAAATGTCAAAAATTTATTTTTATTTCCATTATATTTTTTTATTATTATTTGTAAATCAATAATCTTCATAGTAAGAGTAATATAATAGTTATTATTTTAATAGTGTTTAAATCATTCATCGGCAATTAACAACGAATTGCTAAATAGAGAAAATTACTGGAATCTGCGGAAATTACTAATCACCAGGAGTAAATGCCTGTAAATCAGAATTAATCAGAGAACCGAATTTACAAGCTGAATAATGGGATTATAATGACCAGTCATTAGCTGTCTATCAGGACTATATCAGATATCCTCTGAGTGGGAATATTTTATTTCACGATTAATTTTTTATATATTCCCCCATTAAATAACATTTATTTTTATTTCTTCAAATAAAAGTATTCTAAATTTTTATGGCTGTAAAATAGCACAGTAACACCGTTTCAAAAACTATTATATGATGAATTCATTTTTTCATTTATTTTACAATGATGTAATGATGTCTTGCATTGGTTTAAAAAATAAATAAATGAACATCTTATCATTCTTAATATCATATGATATAATAACTAATATTTAATAATAAGTAATGCTAACACAANTGACCAGTCATTAGCTGTCTATCAGGACTATATCAGATATCCTCTGAGTTGGAATATTTTATTTCACGATTAATTTTTTATATATTCCCCCATTAAATAATATTTATTTTTATTTCTTCAAATAAAAGCATTCTATAATTTTATGGCTGTAAAAATAGCACATTAACACCGTTTCAAAAACTATTATATGATGAATTAATTTTTTCATTTATTTTAGAAGGGCTTACATTGATTTAAAAAAAATGAACATCTTATAATTCTTAATATCATATGATATTTAAAAACCTTCAATACAAGTCATCATACTAGAAAAATAAAGTAAGCTTACTAATATTTAATAATAACCAATGCTAACACAAAACATTATTATGTTTCTCATACCTTCTATTCTCCGTCTTCATTGGTTTCTGTAAACCATCTTCTGTTGGCGAGCGCTTTCGGACATTGTCCATCTTCTGGCCGAATACATACGTTCACTGTNTCTCACTTTTAGACGCACGAACAAAGACTGTTCTTAAAATTTCTAAATTCAATAGATTGCAGTATTTCTAACTGGGCAGGTAATAATCTTTGAAATGTTTATTTGAGATCTTATTTATTTTTAGTGTGTTGACAAAGACCTTTAAGGATTTTACGGGCTGAGGGTTATTTCTAGCTCTTAGAACATGTTTAGAGAAAACATTTTGTTGTTATGCGGTAACTTTGTAAATACAAGAGAGGTATGGCTACTTTCAAACAAGTTTGGTAAACTTAAGTTTCAGCTGTGCCTTGCAAAGTTATTGTCCTAAGGAAGTAGTTAACAGACACAACGTGTCCTTCAGAATTCATCAAGGAATCTCAGAGGTCAAGGATCCCTCTAGTAGAATTTTAAATAAATACAACTTTCCATTACACCGAGGCGTTATTCATCTTTTCCATAAAAATAAAATAGTATACTGTTTAGGATCAGGTGAATGTCGTAGAAGAACTGTGAGAATTTAAACGCGATTTTTTATTTTGACAGCCAAAAAAAAAAGTTGGAATGTTTTGTTTTGGATTTCCTGTTGGATGAGAAGAGAATAATTTTAGATAAGTATCCGGAAGAAATATGATTTTATCAAACACTTCTAAGGGGGATAATTCCTTAGTGAATGCAACGAATTTTGCATTATTGCCATTCGATTCACTTCAAAAATGGAGTATAATTCATTGTTTTACTTATGAAAAAATTTTGAGGTTGTATTATTAAAAACATCCTGCTCAAATGTGTAAAAAAATGTATTGCTATGTAAAAAATTAGTTGTTCAATTTTATTAAAAGAATCTACATTTGAAATTTGATGTTCTATACGATTTAGGTGATAAAATTTTCCTAATTGATTAGCTTTTGCTTGGGCTTCACAGCTTTCGAGTGGCCCTACTTTCATCATCAGAGTCTCTTAGCTTGCTGAAGAGACACAATTTATTACTTTTGGAGGGTGTCTTTGCAGGATTCAAAGAGGCTCTGATGATTTGGAGAGTGTCTTTGCAGGATTTGAAGAGGATCTGATGATGAAAGCTGTGTATTTCCTAAGAATCTANTGATACATAATATATATATTTATATGTATGTTTTATAACAGAACTAATATAATCAAACGTTATTGTAATGAGACTAATTTGAGGTTGTATGATTAAGAAACATCCTGCTTACATGTATTGCTATGTAAAAAAATTATTTGTTCAATTTTAATAATAGAGTCTACATTTGAAATTTGATGTTCTATACGATTTAGGTGATACATTTTTCCTAATTGATTAGTTTTGCTTGGGCTTCACAGCTTTCGAGTGGCCCTGCTTTCATCATCAGAGTCTCTTAGCTTGCTGAAGAGACACAATTTATTACTTTTGGAGGGTGTCTTTGCAGGATTCAAAGAGGCTCTGATGATTTGGAGAGTGTCTTTGCAGGATTTGAAGAGGATCTGATGATGAAAGCTGTGTATTTCCTAAGAATCTAAGTCCAAATAAAAGCTAAATATCTATTAAAGCAGCTGTAAATGAAGCTGACCTTTTTGGTAGCGAGAAAGAAAGTAAGTTTGGACCGAATCGTAGTTTAAATCAAAATAAATCGTTATTGACTTCCATAAGACCTAAAATCTAAAATTTTTTTCTATATCCTTAAGAGTGCCCAATAAAAAAGCCGCACTTCACTTAGAAGTAAAAAAAAAGTAAATCAAGTAACAATTTCAATCCGACCTGGCGTTTATTTAATTTAATCAATAACTAAGCCAATTAAGAATTATTTAAATGTATTTTTACTAACTCAGTAAATGACATATCATATAAATAAATAAAAAATACTAACCCACTTAATTTAAGCTGCTTACGCTATTAAATCTTTCACTCTTGACAGGTAGAGTAAACAGGTTCTTGAAGGCTGAGAATAAGGACCATTTTTACAGTTATTTTAAGGGAACACATTTTTATTAACATTTTTTTTGGATATTCTTGTCTTTTTTTCTTTTATCTACCAAGTCACCAGCCAGTGACCTGGTTAGTGGTTTTACCGACTGCTCCCAAAAAGGTCAGATCAGGTTATGCCCAATAATAACTTATCTGGAAGATTTAATTCCACTAATAATTAGAGAAGAATTTAAGGAGACATTTAACAACAATTACAATAAATTTACCATTTCATCTTCCGGGTTGGACCGAGTCAAATTGTTCTTATTTGCCGAGCTTTCGCACATCATGTGATGGCTTCTTCAGGGCTGAAAAGAGAATGAGAGTTGTAAAGAGAGATTTTTAANAGAAGCCATCACATGATGTGCGAAAGCTCGGCAAATAAGAACAATTTGACTCGGTCCAACCCGGAAGATGAAATGGTAAATACATCTGACGACCGACGAAGCCTACGTGAACAATTACAATAAATTTAATAAAACTGATATTTCGAGACCCTAACAAATACATTTGTATCTTATATGGCTGCAGAGATAAATTAACTGCAAATTTAAAAAAAAATTGAAATTTCGTTTCCCTAAAATTAATATGTTTTATCCAAAAACATTATATATGAAAAGCATAAAGTTGGAATGATCAAATTTTATTAACAATATCCCTGATAATGTGTGATTATAAAATAAAATTTAATATTGATTATTGCGTTTTATTTTGATGTATACTGAATTATTTGAAATAATAAAGTGACCTAAAATATTAGAGAAGTACATAACTCATTATTTTACACTTTTTTCATATATGATGAATTTATTTTTTAATTTATTTTAGAAGTGCTAACATTGATTAAAAAATAAATAAATGAACATCTTATCATTCCTAATACCATATTATATTAACCCTTAATCATGACTAAGCTAGAGGATCTATACCTCTTGTCTAGGAAATTTCGCCACTAATCACAAAACCCCTGACATTTTTACACTGACGTGTTCAATCTTCTTCTTTTAGTTACATTCAGTTCGCTATGCACGATTGTCTGGCGTAAAATACCATAAAAATGTACATATCATTTTGAGGAAATCCTCTGAACCATGACTGAGTCCCTTGACGTATATCTCTCGCCAAAACAAAAGCACCACTCCTCATAGAGCATCTGGCAAATTTATTATGGTTTTTCCTCTGCTGCCTTTATTTTAAAAGTTCTATTTATTTTATCAAATTTATTTTCCCTCTTCAAGCCGCGAAAACGTCAAAAAAGAGTTATCTTTAAAAGAATATTTGTGTTATTCAGAACAAATATATATGATACTGATAAGGGATTTCTATAAGCACAACATTATGAGTTTATATGGAATGTATTCTTAGCAAATATATTAAAAATATGTCATAAAAAGACGTGGAGTACTCTTACTCCGGCTCAATATAGTGACAGAAATTCGTACATAAATGATTGTTTAGCTTGTTAGAGATTTTTTTAGTTATAATAAATAAAAACCTTTTAGTAAAAGCTGTTTTCAGAAATACAATTTACATAAAAATGCATAGGTATTTTAGTACCATATGCAGACTCATTCATAAAAGCAATTATTTAAATTTGATTTAACTGGTTTAACAGGTAACAAGACTATATTTATACAAATATAAAAAAAAAAAGTTTCTTCGCAATAGAAATAGTAAAAAACGTTTATTATTTTTTTTGTACGATTATATTCACAAATATATAATAATAATTATTCAGGCTTATTTGAACTACATTCATATTATTAATTCAGGATGGATAATTAAGACCAGTTTATTTAAATTATTTTTTAGTTAATTTTTTTAATTTCAATGATTGCAACAATAATAAATAATAATTAAGGAATATTTTATGCGGCTTTAATGAATGAATTAGTGGTTAAGAAATTTGCATAAATGGGATTAGTGCAATTTATCTATTTTTCTTGTACATAGCAGTTCTCATTTTTTACATATTTCTCATTAATTATTTTATACATCAAAGCCTCTGACTATAATATTCAAAGCTCTTTACAATTTAGAAGAAGGATCATATAGTTCTGTTTGTTTAAATTCCAAAAGTATTATTATTTTTCGCTTTGAGGAAACTATTTTAAAATAAATTTTGTCGGAATGGGCAAAATATATCTCACTTTTAGACGCACGAACAAAGACTGTTCTTAAAATTTCTAAATTCAATAGATTGCAGTATTTCTAACTGGGCAGGTAATAATCTTTGAAATTTTTATTTGTTAACTTACCTATTTTTAAGGTATTGACACAAACCTTAAAGGATTTTACGGCCTGAGGGTTAATTCCAGCTCTTAGAACATGTTGAGAGAAAACATTTTGTTGTTATGTGGTAACTTTGTAAATACAAGAGAGGTATGGCTACTTTGAAACAAACAAGTTTGGTAAACTTAAGTTTCAGCTGTGCCTTGCAAAGTTATTGTCCTAAGGAAGTAGTTAACAGACACAACGTGTCCTTCAGAATTCATCAAGGAATCTCAGAGGTCAAGGATCCCTCTAGTAGAATTTTAAATAAATACAACTTTCCATTACACCGAGGCGTTATTCATCTTTTCCATAAAAATAAAATAGTATACTGTTTAGGATCAGGTGAATGTCGTAGAAGAACTGTGAGAATTTAAACGCGATTTTTTATTTTGACAGCCAAAAAAAAAAGTTGGAATGTTTTGTTTTGGATTTCCTGTTGGATGAGAAGAGAATAATTTTAGATAAGTATCCGGAAGAAATATGATTTTATCAAACACTTCTAAGGGGGATAATTCCTTAGTGAATGCAACGAATTTTGCATTATTGCCATACAATTCACTTCAAAAATGGAGTTAAATTCATTGTTTTACTTATGAAAAAATGTAATATTTACACATAAAAAGATGAGATGGTTTTAGAGATAGATTTTATATATATATTCTGTAGAAAAGAAAGGTAGTGTATTTTGTTTAATTGACTTGGAAAAAATGGAACTTCACTGTGACTTTCTCTATTAGAATGATAGTATTTAAAAGTTTGGTACTTTAAGATTTATTCTTTTACATGAATAAAGCAATAAATTTATTTTTATAGACACATTTTTGTGTCAACACTTTTGTTTTATTCAAAGCGTCAAAATATAAAGTGATTAGCGAATTCTGTCCAATCTCAGCACAGTCATTTTATAAGTATTGAATACCCAACTATTTTCATGAAAAGAACACAGTTCATCACTTTGTATTTTAATGGTATTACCAATAAAAAGGAAAACAAAGAACGTGTCTTAGAAATAAAATACAATGATTAGGTGAATTTATTTACAGCTGTGAGGTTAGAAAGGTTGTCAGAGAAAACAATGAAAACAAACTTGTGCATAGTTAGGCATAGTTATTATCAGGTGACGTAAGAAGGATGTGAGAAATGACTGGACATTCCTTTGGATGGGGTAGTTGATGGTGTGGGGAGGTTACTTCTTGTCCTTCTGTCTTCAGGAGGTCCTTTGATATTCGAGGCGAGTTCTGAGATGGGCGTACTGATGGGGTGATAGAGGGCCATGGCTCAAATCCTCTGGAGAAGTGACACTAGCAGGCCGTGGATGGAATATCTCAACTCCTTCGTCTTCCTTCTTCCACTCTTCCGTCACAGGATTCCCTATAATTAGACATTGTACCAACGACAGCATAGGTGTCACAGATTTTCCGGGGATTGCTGGGACATCATTGACCATAACTTAAGACAGCTTTAGTAGGGAACTGACTGAATAATGTATTTGTGATTAGCCCTGGTGACATTACACTGTTGACCAATTTTTCACAAACAAACTAGATCGCACGATTATCAGTGAATTTCTTACATATATTAGCAATGGTTGTGATGCACGTAGAATTGGAGCCTTAAACTCAATCTCCTCACTGACAACGCTATGGTCATGGAAGTTAACCAAAGCTAACACTCTCATCGCTACTACCTGATTTCATGCATGATCCTAGTCTATGGAAGAATTAAACTTTCTTGCTAGGGGTCGAAAGAAGCTATATTGAGACAAAGAGACTGTCTAGGAGTGTGACAATGGGATCCGCCATATCACTAATCATCACCATATTTATTTCACCCAAAGTGTACCATTCATGACTAATAAAGAGAAAGGATACAATTTATGTCTAATGGCGAACTGTATTCATCAAAGTGATTCATAAAAGGCCTATCAACAGGACATTCGTCAATGGACTGCAATGGCAAGTACTCTTAGAACCTAGGGCATGGAATCACTGGTATTTCATCAAAGTGGAAGATTTTAGAGACTTTGTAAGCTTTAGGGGCAAAAAAAATACATTGAAATTTGTTTTCATTTAATATAAAGAAAAAAAAGGATGATGAGTCAGTTAGAAAAATAAAACCGATCCCTATGGAGCTTCATAACCTAAGCTGAATTTAAACAATAACATTTTAAGTAAAAGCATTAGAGGACAAATCACTTAAAATGCATGAACATTACTTCAGACTGGCAAAAAATAATGAATGGGGGAGTCCTCACCATTTAAATGATAATGAACATAAATGTTATTTTATTAGCATTATTCTGAAAAACATTTTACAGCTTTATAGTCTATAGACAAGTATTATATATAATTAATTTATAATAATATACATTATATTAAGTTGTATTCTTGACTCAAGTTACAACGGAGACACTACAATTGCAAATTGTA
>KZ810306.1:47692-58108 GCA_000696205.2 Oncopeltus fasciatus
AAAAAAAAAGACATGTATCCATTATTAATTTACGTAAAAAAATCAATCACTATTTTCTCCATAACGGAATTTAAAAATAGATACATTATTTCATTTTAATATGTACATATAAAATTATTGTATCCATTTTATAATTATTCCTTGACAGTGAAAATGGTAATTATGATGTCTGTTTTGATTATTTTAATACGACGCACGCACAATAGCTCTGAAAGATATATTTCAATTTTGAAACTTTGTTCATACCGTGTATGAAATTTATAATTTTTCCTACTAGGTAGAAAATGTTGATCTGTCTCTTGCCCCAAGAAAAAAAAGAAGAAAATCATAAATACATTCTCTATTATCCATTATCAATTATAAACTATTAAAAAAACTAGAAAAAAAAAATGTATTCACTGTTGTGCCTGGGTACCCTATTTGCCCCGATGAAGGCCAGAAATTCAGGACGAAACGTTGGCTAAAATAAAACTTTTTTCGTCACAAAATAGTATAAATACTTCCAAGATCAAATTTCTGTTAACCCTCTCTTTATAGAAAAAAGCTTTAAATAGCTTTCTTTAATAAAATACATTTTTTTTAAATAGGAAAATTAGTTAGAATTTTTATTCAAAACAGATTTTGAACAATTAGCACAATAAATAAATAATACAATAAATGGAATGTTGCCTTAAAAGTTGTATCCTGTAGAAGAAGTTGTAAAAATGGCGGCGATGGACGGGAAAACATCTTCTAAAGAATAAAGGGTGGGAGGGGGTGGTGGTGGGGGTAATCCTGGGAAATGTGCATTCCTCTCACGTAGAGTAAGAGTGCTGCTGGAGGAAGCATGTACAGGAGGACGGGGCTCATGTTGGATTTTACCTCGGAAATAAATAATATACATTCGTCACTGACAAGTGAGCGAATATATATTTATGTATCTGTATCCTGTATTGTCACACGTTATTGTATAACGCATTACAGATATATAATTATTCCCACCACATAGATAATTACCTTAGAAGGGACATTTTATTTTTATTTTTTTTATGGGCGTATCAATCAAACATTGGTCATTAAAGCAAGGGAGAATTTTCTAGAAGCAGGAAGATATTTGAAAGAAGATGAAGAACTTATTAATAATAGGTTATAGTGAGATGTAATGTATTGTTATTGTGAATAGTTATTATGTGGATATAGATAATGATTTATTAGTGCTAGGATGCTAAGAAAGTTATAATATCTTCGCATCATCCCTCCAGAGATATTTGTAGAATATATTTCCTCAATCGATTTACTCTACATAGAGGTTATAAAGTATGAGTTACAGTTAGGTTATACATTCATGAACGATATTTCATTTTGGAACATTTCAGATGTTTGTGGTGGATTTTTTTGGCTCGTTTCCAGCTAAACTCTTTTTTTTTTCCCCACAGGATTCAACAGGAAGTCACTTTATGAGCAAGCCAGGTTGTTACGCCTTGGCTAGGGAGGACTTGCCTGACAATCAGGCAATCATTTTCTGCCCTGAAGAGCTGTACATTGTAAAACGAATAGTAAACCTTAAATAATAAATTTTTGTGTATATATAAAGGGAGATGTTCAATTCTATCTGTTACCTTAGTAAGAGGATATTGTATTGTTTTTTCATTCAGCTTTCTAAAGTAAATGCCAGTCACAATTCTAGAACTGCACTGCTACAAGTTTTTTTGGAAAATTGTGAAAGTTAAATTTAATGGCTGTCTGAATTATGAATCATGTTTTTAGTATATTTTTTAATTTCTTTTAGATTTCAGCTTATAAGTGTAATTTGGTAAAAAAACAACGAATTTTAACTGTGGTTCTAACACTATTTGAAGGTCCGCCTTATAGATCAAGTTTATACATTAAATGTAATGAAATTCCATTAAGTACATATATGGCTAGCGTGTACAATATATGAGTAAAACGATTAATTCAGAAATTTTGATTTATTAGTGCCAACTTTTCGGCCAACTTCGTAAGCTATGATAAGAATTGAAATCAAACATGAAATATATGAAGAATGTCTAGAAAATATGAAGATGCAACTATAAATACATAACAAACAATAATAAAATGTATGTTAATAAATACATAAAATATGAAAGAAAAGAAAGGATGATATAGTAATACAATGTGGCAAATAATTAAACATTAATTGTAGCTAGAAGAAACATAATAAACATTATAGGCTAATTATTCATACATATAAGTATCTAGATTGTGGGATACAAGTTACATGAGGAATCTAGGTTGTGTTCGGTGGTATATCAAAGAAAGTTTTTTCCGGGTACTATTAGTAATAGTAAGATTAGTTTAAAGTTACATAAAAAAAACATTATTTTCTGTTGAAATCAATAAAAAAAAAAACAAAATTTTTTAAACATGGGGATCTTCTACGATTAGCTGTTGTGTGGAGCTTTGTGTTACAGTAAAATTATGACTTTTACTAAAGTCTTGATGTTTAATATTTTGATTATATTTGTATCGTTCCGAAGTTTTTTAATACCAACTATTCAATGTATCTTTAAATATAGTGTAAATGTGCTGGTTATGTGGAGAGGTATGTTTGAATTTAGAGGTATGTGGTATTTCTAGTTGAATGAGGCATAGTTGTAGGGTGGTATTGATTAGGTCTTATGTGAGATAGTTCCGTTTTAATACAATTTTGAGGGGGACTCTGTTGAACTGTCAGTGAATTTATAGTAATAATGTTAGGATTTACCTATATCCTATAGTATTTGGGAGAATATTATCTAACTGGATACCAAAATATGTGGTGCCAAATTGTAATTTGGTTGAGGTTACCCGTTTGGTAAGCATTCATCAATAGTGAGATAAACTACCCCTAAAATCGTTATTTAATAACTAAAGGGAGAAATAAAAGGATGAAGGATTTCTAGATTTTTATTTAGGTACAAATTAGTTATTTTAGTCCTTTCCGTAGTATTCCTAATGACTTTTGTAAATATTGATTCTATTTTAGAATTTAGTAAGCTTGTCTGATAATTTCTTGACGAGACAAAAACTTTTTTAATGAAGCAGCTGGAAAAATGATTTTAAACCATTTTAAAAGGTCTCCTTAGGTTGTGATGGCGGAATAATTTTAGAAATTTCACTCATAGAGTTTATTTTAATATACTGATAATAATTTTAATCTAAAACATAACTTTTTTTAAAACTTTTTAATACATGTGTCATGAAGGAAGGGGCTATCTTCAGGCTAACATCCCATTTTATACATCCATAATTAATGAAAGTCTTTTATTTGCCGATAATTTACGGAACCTTACAGTGTAAGATTAGAGTTTTTAATCGCTGTAATTTGAAAAGTGTTTTAAGTAATAATGATTTAGAAAATTATGTTCCTCCTAATGACATATCTAATGTAATAAAATTATAGCAATTTCGAATTTTATGGTTCATAGCCTAATGAAAAAAACATTGTATTTAACAAAATATTAAGATTCCTCACTATTAGCACTAGGAAAATTGAAAATATATTTAGTTATAATATCCTGATAAATATTCCATAATTTTATATTATTTTTTAGTTTTTTTAGGTTCTAAAACGGAAAAAGAAGGAAAAAATAGTGTCATAACTGTGATCATTACTGTAGAATTTTACAATGGTTCATCTTTTTGCGACAGTTTTACTTGGATCATACTTTTGTAAATTTAGATAACCATTGACCACAATTTTCTTGTTATTTCATATTAGAATCCTTTACATATAGTATTTTGTCGTGGGTGTCATATGTTGAGGTTATCTTCCATGCTAAATCATATTTAATTTAATAAAATAACTTCTAACAATAATCAAGCCTTAAAGGTTTAACAATTATTTACTGTATTTACCATTTCATCTTCCGGGTTGGACCGAGTCAAATTGTTGTTGTTGTTATATGCACAGGTTATCTTTCTTGTAAATGAGATTTGAGTTCACAACACCTGTTACATCTGAGGAAAAGAAATAAGTATATCTTTATTCTAAGTTATCTGTGCTTCTTTTCCTTCACAATAATCTATAGTGCTTTTCTTTAATATTTTTTTAATTTTACTAAAGTGTAAGGATGTCATGACTTAGAAATCAACTTCGACTAGCAGCAACCAATGAAGGTACACAACTACACACTACAAGCCAGAGGATCGATATTGGCACATTTGACCCTAACATCGACAATAGAAGTACTATTCTCATAGGTTGGAGGCCTATTTTCTGAATGACGTTGAGGAAGGCGAAACCAGACGTCGAAACAATTTTTCTTATGAAAATTGGCTCTGAAGCTTTATTAGTTCATTATTTTCGCTCAGAATTAATGTAGTTTAGTGAATAAATGTTAAGTACTGTTACTTGTTATAAGTTGTTTTATGGAATAAATTATGTTTTAACATCTAAAATAACCTCAGCATATAACAAAAGAAAAAAAAACAATATTTGTATTTGTTTAATATTTTCCCCAGGGATATCTTTAAGAGAAAGCAACATGGAGCAATTTGATAACAGGAAGAAGTGAAAAGTAATTTATCTCATTGTTAGCCCTGGCATACCTCATTTAAACAACTGAAAGAGAAATTATATACAGAACCTTGGAAAGCGCCCCTATCACCCCTAAACTTGACAGAAAGGATTGTGCAGAAGAAAGAGGAAGTCAAGAAAATATCTTATTATACAAAGCACAAAGGCGATTTTAGATTTAATATAACCGTTTCCTTTTAACTGCAAAGAAACTTGAGTTAAATTAGTATATCTTTCCAGTTTACATGCGACTGTTTTAATCAGAGCTGACTTATTCTACTCCATTAATCTCGTTCTGTTGCACCCTAGGGAGACCTGCAAAAGAAGAAGAAGGTAGATTAAGCTCAAAAGAAGAAGGTAGCAAGGTCCGTGGGTTGAAAACTTGATCTAAAGGACTGGAGAGCTGCGTGTGGAAGGTAAACCGAGGTTATATGCACAGGTTATCTTGCTTGTAAATGAGATTTGAGTTCAAGAACAAAGAAATCTGAGCAAAAGAAATAAGTATATCTTTATTCTAAGTTATCTGTGCTTCTTTTCCTTCACAATAATCTATAGTGCTTTTCTTTAATATTTTTTTAATTTTTAACTTTGGTTTATTCATTATATTTCTTCTTACTTTCGCAATAGTGAAGATCAAAGTATAAATAAAAATAACATTCAATGACAATCACATGAGGGGAGGAGGTGACCAATGACACCACTATAACCATTCTCTCTCTTGTATAATTTTATGTTGTGAATATTCTGGCATAGTATTTTCTATATTATTGTTTTTTTTTCGTAAGTCAATTTTTCCCTTTTATCAAACCTTTTTCGAGAAAAATGCCTCTTTTTTTTTTTTTTGGTAGCTACACCCTAACACACTTCCCAACGGACGGTTCACATGCGATGCTGTTAATCGCTGACTAAAACAAATTAGATGAGTAAAGGATAAAAACTACACAAATGGAGATATTTTTTTTTAATTTGAGTTTTGTAAATTGATAAATTAGGGCTAATGGTAATAACGCGTAATGTATTATTTAAAAAAATGTTCAATACACAATTCCATAATACAAATTTTAACAAAAATTAAAAAAAAATTGAAATTAAAAAAATATACGAGGACAGTAAAAGGCTGTTTTAAGCACTGATGCTGTGCTAAGTACAAACCCAAAGTAACGGTACAGAAAAAATTATTCTTATAGATGATGCTATTAGAAATCTTCGGTTATTACGGGATAGGCTTTTAATTGTAATTTATTGGTTAGGTTACAGTCTGGGGAAGGTAATTTATGTTACTCCATAAATACCAACAGACAACAAAAATGGTAGAAGCGAATTACGTCATTAATAATCTATCGGATGTATCTGCTGAAATAGAGCAACAACCCACATGGAATGTATGAGGAGGGAGTCCTAGTCTGCCTGAAGGTCAGCAGGGGTCAGGGGAGGTCGGGCCGGGACAGCAGTATAAATACACCCCCGGGGGTGGCCTTTTCACCGCGGGGGTTGGGGGTTGCGAGAGATGACCAAGTCCCAGCATGACGTAGGCATTGTTAAGGCGGCGTGGGCGATGATTCTTCGGCCGTAACAGAACCGTCGGAGAATTCGTTCTACCTGAATGTCACGGCCAACTTTTCCAGCTGTTCCACACAAAATACCAATACTAAATGTCTCTCTTCACATGGAAACCTCTCAAATGTAATTTGAACAGATATCTTGATCTCTTTTAAGACCTCAGCGCGATACATATGAAGATAATCCTCAATAAAAGAGAAAATGTATTAACTGATCATAATACTGATCATTGTAGTGTACGTACAATTGAAATAAAAAATTATGTGTAATTTACTTCCTTGGAACAAGCCATGTTTTCAATGTTTAAATAATGACAAAAAAGGAAATACAGGAGTTTAAGTATCGTTATTTTAGTAATTAAAAAAAATTGTTCTTCTTTTAACATTATGACCAAATATCAACCACCAATTGAATCGTATATCTTCATGGTCAACAATTTCTTTATCTAAAATAAAATACTAATAATTGCAATAAGAATGATATTGGAAGCAATAAAAATACACACAGATAAAGTTGTTAGGGATTGTATTAATAAATATTAAAAAATTATATTGNATTATTGGAATAGAATAGAACAAAAAAAATCTATCTGTCCCAGCAAAAACTCGAACCTAGATCTCTTGCTTGCCGGGCCAGAATGTGTAATGGAAACATTCCGACCCGGCAAGCAGGATAGATTTTTTTTTTGTTCTATTCTATTCCAATAATTGTTTAACATTTATTAAGTTTAGATGTTTTTAGTTGGGATTCGGTCAAGGTAGATAAAAAAAAACAAAAAAAAAAAACTACTCTCCATTTGAAAAATTTATTAAGGTTGTTCTCAATAATATTTATTGTGTTTTCTTTAAATAATAATTTTTTTTCTCTAATCTTTACCTCTAGACACCGAAAATTTTAGAACTGAAAACTTATATATATATATACGTCTATCAAAGTTCCTCTAGTTGCAGTTTTCTTCTTTATTTTTCTTTTGTAGCTTTTAAATAAGTTGCAAATAATTTTAATTTGGGACATTCTACAATTGGGTTATCCGCCACGGATTCAAATACGCACAAACTTACAAAAACACTCAGAAATATAAACAACCCTCGATAAATTTTTTTATTTAACCATCTAATAAAATAAATATTCGATACAATTTGCGACTCCTGCGTAACACATATTACTTAAGTTTCTAGTTTAATTAAATATACACAACAGGGTAAAAGAAAAAAAATGCACAGATGGAAGGCAAGGATGTTATTTGTGGATCCGGAAGATCCCAAAACACAATTCTCCACAAAAGTGGTAAAAACAATTTAGGTCAACCACCGAATCATTTTTGAGCTAAAATTATTTGAACACATGTAATCAATATCAAAGAGGTTATTATTCACTGTAACAGAAAATGCCAAAGAAAAAATTAAAAATAGAAAATATCAATTGCCTGTATACATGACCATATTTCATCGCATTATCTGATTTTTTTGTAGGGGTTCGGTCAAAGTAGATACAAAAAATACAAATTTAAAAAAATGTGTATTTAAAAAAATAAACTAAAAATAAAATATTTCAATTACGCAATACTAATGCAAAAGTTAACCTCACAAATAGCTTTGAAGGTGTGCCAGATGCACCTTGATTTTAGCTTTCGTGGGACCGAGGAGAATAGCTTGGAGAAATTATCTCAATATCTTTCATGAGAGTCATATCTAAATCGCTATTCTCCTTCACAGTTCATCAAAACCATTCTCCATTAACCCATGAATCCATTAGACCATCTAAGGCCTTGGGTAAATGGCTGGGGACGGCTTCTAAGCCAGGCATAAATAGGCCAGTGAGCCGGAATCGTGTTAAACTTGATTGCTATCAGAGGCCATTTGCTCTCTCCTCCTCTCTCTCTCTNCAGTTGGATCATGAAGGAGAGAGGGGACGTCGTGTCAAAAGGTTCCCATTTTTTAGGATCCTAATATTTTATGGATACAAAAATGGGATCCTGGTGACACTCGTCCCCTCTTGTTTTCATTATAGCCCTGAAGATGGCTTACAATGTAAGCCGAAACGTTGACATAAAATTTAAAAAATACACATTTTTTAAATTTGTATATTTTGGATCAATCTTGATCGAACCCCAACAAACCTCTAATAATATCTAAAACATCTAATAATAACCCCAACAAATCTAATAATAATATCTACTGTCCAAAAAATCTCCATTTGAACATGTTGGATAGCTTTAATTTATTTATTATTATTAGTTTTTAGAAATATATTTATAAATTGTATTTGCAGTAAAATATAATTTTATATATGTTATGCAAGATTTTAAATATAGGGCTCGATGCCTGTTGCTCGTAAGTTTAAAAATATCAAGTACCAAGCTTTTTTCTCGTATTTGTTTATATTTGTTAGTTTTTAGACATTTAAATATATTTTAACCAAATTGAATAATATCATCATGAAATAAGAGTTTCTGCGAACCTTTTTTTGTGTTTTTTTTTTTAATGGCACAATTGTATGTTTCATTGACATTTAATGGAACAGTTAACACCATTATTAATTAAAACAGGGCAAACAAACCAAATGAGATTCACTAAAATATGTTTTGATACAATTCTGAATAGATACTTATAAAGAGAAGGGAGTACAGAGTGGTAATATTTAATTTCCTGTCATTCAATGGCGGATACTCAGGAAAACTAATATAAAAGGAATGCCTGGAACCTTTACCTCCCCTGGAGAAAAAGTTTCCAGGCGGTAAGGATGTTAAAAGTTCTCCAGGAACTAATACACTGAGTAACTGTGATAAATTTCCAGTAACAGCTTTTTCATGGGGCACTTTCAGTTATGCTAACCCATAATGTCTTTACCCAGCTTTAATTTTATAAGTTATCTCGAGAGTGAGGTTATCTTGAAGGGTAAGTCCCGCACTTTATATCGGATTGCACACTACACACTCATATATATATGGATTTTAGTGAATATCGAGTTATAGACCCATAATAACGCTAGAAACGTAGTTTTTTGAGGTTATTCTTGGGATTTATTTTATGAAAAATGCATTTTGATTATTTGAGCTGTCTCACACACAATTACACACCCATTCGCATATCCTACCGCGTGTATGGGCTGAAAACTACTGCTGCACCCAGCGAATGCCTAGGTGGTCCCCGTTCAGTTCCAGGTCAGCACTGACTGAGTTTTCGGCCGCTGAGTTCATTCCTGTGCGGTGTTAAGTAATTAATTACGGTTCGGTTGAGTTCGTGATTGTAATTCTAAGTAGATGAGGTTGCGGTTTTGGTGGTGGCATTGTCCCGGCCACTCGAGCCCTATCTCGAGACTACAGGCCTTTCCCGCCGATTGAATCTCTGCCATTCGGCTAAAACCGGCTCCAATCTACTAAAAAAAAGAGAAAAAAAATTAGTTTATTTGCTTTAATTTTTCTAACATATCTTCTAAATTTTGATTATAAAATATAAACCGCTTTCCAGTATATAGTACAACCCTCGATTATCACGTTATTAGAGCCTTTACCAAAATATGGCCGCTAATTGAAACTGATATAAAAAAAATTAAATGTTATAGTACATGATTATTTTTGAATGATCGAACAAATTTTAGTAGTGTAATTCATAAATAATGGTAATAAATGAACAGTATATTTATGAGGCTATAATTGAGGCATTTAATTTATGAAATATTACCTTTCATAGTCCAATTTAAACGTAGTCACACATTTCAAACATACAAATGCTTTATGTTTACATGTAAGAAAAAAAGATTTCTGGCTGCCACTCTAAAAAGGAAAACCAGAGGATGGAGGGTAAATAGCCCAAATTAAGATGAAAAAAAAAATAAAAAATTATCTATACTACTCACAAGGAAAATATAAAACTGAAAGGCAATAAAATGGAAAAGTAACATGGCAGTAATTAAATTTAAGGTAGGGTATATAAATAATAATTAAATACTACAATTTCTATCAATAATAATATTGAAATGTTATATATTTAAATAAGTAATGCATTGCTAATACATTATTAATAATTTGATTTCCCCAATTTTTTTTTTCTTTTCCACGCCATGAAGCCCCTAAAAATAGGGGTATTTGTAATTAAACTAATGCCAGTTTCGGAAAGGACAATAATGTCAAAACAACCTCCCAGGGAGTGTAAGAATACTTCAAATGGTGTAAAATTTATAATAAAACTGCGAATATTCATGTGGCTGATTTTAAGCCCGAAAAACTAGAAATATTTTTAGTTTGTTATTATCTTTTTTTATAACACAGACAGTTTATTACTTTAGGATCATCGGCATCCGCAGGAAATACCATATTCATAATGTTTTTTTGGAAA
>KZ810308.1:5647-20900 GCA_000696205.2 Oncopeltus fasciatus
GAGAGAGAGAGAGAGAGAGAGAAAACGAAGCTATCGCTACCGCAATGTATATAATAAATAAGTAGAGGATAAAGAATGAGCATAGTGTACACACACACATACATAAAAGGTATTTACATTTTCATGGGGATAGCTGATTGCCTCCGAAAATTTAATAAATACTCAGTATAATTTTTCATTTTATTTTTGTTCACTACGCTCTATTTTCCTTCTGTTGTTATTAATTATAATATTTGCACACACACACACACTCACACATATATATATATATAAATATAGGGCCTACTATTTCAGATACTGTACTCCCAAGTTCAATACTCACAGTGGACAGCTGGTTTTTTAATTCCGTGCTTCTGTTTGTAATGACCCAGAGGATTCCTGATGCGCGAATAGGGAACACCCAACCCCAATTGGAAATCATTTTTCACCAGGCCGGCAGGATGGTGTGCTGACCAAACGCCTTGTCTAGTATGCCGTGGGTCGAGAATAAATACATCCTAAACAAGTAATTCCCTCCTGTGTACAACTTACCTCATACTAATGTTATATCTGTAAGATAGGGCTCCGGAGAATACTATAGATCCTCGGCCTCTACAGAAACCTACGATTTGCCTGTAAGATGGAAAGATTTTCATGAGAAGATGAAAGTGATACAAGTTTAGACTATGAAATAAATTGGGAGAAGAAGCAATGAAATCGGTCCATGTGGTTTGACTTAATTCTATCGCATATGCCTACATATACCTAGTCATAACGTTGCTCAGGAGCCTAAAAAGTAACAGTCCAATGGCGGAAAAGAATTTCACTGTGTAGGTTTTATTTTCATAGAAATGAAATCCATGGATGTGTTTTCATATTTATAAATTAGTTCTTACTATTTTTTAAAAATTTGTATTATTGATTCATATTTGTTTCATTTTTTCAGAAAAGACTTCGAAAAAAATTAAGTTGCAGAATATATTTTCAAAACAACCAAAAGGTAAGATGCATTACATATTTTAGTATTTACATACCAAATAAAGTAGGCTAATAATTTAATAGACAATATTTAGTAGTAAAGCGTATTATTAAATATTGATTTTTATTTCAATCATCGGTCCGTTGAGTAGGAAGTAATGAGGGATGTTAAAATGGTTGTAATATAATTTCATTTAAAACCTAACTCCTGATCAATTAATTTTTAAAGCTATTGGAAAAAAATATTTCAATAATAATTTAGGGCGTTAACCTGAAGACGAGCTTAAGTTTAACCGCTTTGGTCAAGTCGCGTTTTAAGATGTGTATATATATATACACATAGTAGATACTATATACATAGTAGATATATATGTATCCAATCACACAATTTGTTTTTATTTTGGCTAGGATATGGGCTAAGGGAGGCGAAATTTTAACAGGTTTTTCTGATCAGGTGATAACCTGAACGATTCAAAGAGCAGAGCGGGCAATAGAACTGGTTCAGTTGCATTTGAAAGAGATAGGTCAAGAAATTTAGCTCTTCGAGAAGTTCTACCATTATTTTAACAGAGGAAAAATTTGCGAAGAACTGGCTCAATCTGGATGACGGCTATCCATTGAAACTACTAGCATGAGCGTCACAGTCAAGTTCTTGACCTGCACAATCCCCAACAAGATCAATGTAAATGAGGAGGCCATTGAAACAATGTCCTCAAATTTAGAGAATTTCTCAAATCGTCCTTCCCAAATTTGTTTACGAAGCCTACTTACCATCGATAACCGGTCCTCCTCAGGAGCTTAGCTCTATTCCATTGAAGGGAATGGACTAAGTATTCGACTAAGTCATTCGAATTAGAGTGAGAGTTGTTTTTTTTTGTGTGGGTTTTTCTTTGTGGACGTGGTATGACGCAATCGTAATGTCAAGAAGTGCATTTTATTGAAGAATTGTTGCGGTTTTAGTAATTTTTCCAAAAACTCCTCTAAGGAATTTCAATGGTGTTCCCCTTCTGACAAAAGAAACTGTCAAAGGGCAAATATCTTGAAGGTTTTTTTTTTTTTTTTTTTTTTTTTTTTTTTTTTTTTTTTTTTTTTTTTTNTTTTTTTAGCGCTTTGAAAGAATTTCACATCGCTTCAAAATATTGGCAATAATTATTAAATAATATCAAACAACATTATGAAAAATGAATGTTAAACTAGATTTTTTAAAAAACATAAGAAAATAAACAATTAGGACGTATAAACTAATAGGATAATTATTTTATGATGATTTTTAGCGTTTTTTTAAAATATTCCAAATGACGTAGTTAATTATCCATTGAAATTCATATCGTTCCTTTAATTCTTATTTTGCGGTCTAAGGGATGTTTTTATTGAATTTTCATTCTAAGTTTGTCAAATTGAGCAGAACTGCAGAGGCAACCAATAGGCTACACGTTGCGTATCTTTGCTATAAATATACATCTGAAAGACGTTGGCATGTTAACTATACTTCCTTGTACTCTGATACAAATGGAGGTTGCTTCTATAAATGAACTAAGATGCCTCGACATAACGGTTAACTCTTGCGCCATACATCATTTTGTAGGCTGACTTAGTCATTTGCCTTTTATTCATTTTCATTACCGCTCCTTGGAATAGCCATTAAAAGATAAGCTGATAATAAATCATTGGACGTGCCTTAACTTTTTCCTGTGCTCTAGGCGGCAGGTTTTCTACAGTCACAGATAGCTAGATATGGGTTTTTCGCGTTTATATCGCTATTTCCCTGCGCGAAAATACGTGTGACTCAGGTCCAAAAGGCAATTAATATTCAGAAATACGGAGATCGGTGTGAGAGGCGAATACATTATTCCCAGGAGACCTATAAGACCAAATTATTTAAAATGGGAAATTATTTTCGGTATTTCAAAGGTAATAAATTATTGTTCTAATTTAAAACTTTTAATGAAAAAATAGCACTGCTGCTGTCTCTAGGGCTACGGTTAAAAGGTTCTCCTTTCCTAGTTTTTTTTTTTAAATTTTCTTCTCATTACTCGACTTTTGTCAACATGTTATAGAAAAATAAATTTTTTAAAACCTACACTTTACTCCTATTGTATATGTTATTAAAAAAAAATACTAAAATCCGATTTGCTTTCCACCTGAGTAAAAAAGTTCAGTCTAATATCAAATAGTATCTGTCAAAATTAGGTTGATTTTGCAACAATGAAATATAATTTTAATTTGTATAAATACTTTTCTGGGGTTGAACATGAAGAAAATTTTTTATTTTTTTTTTTTAGAGTTTTTGCTCAAGTGATGGTTTCTTCACGGCTAAAATTAGAATGAGAGCAAATTTTTTACAATTTTATTTTTTATTTTATTTTACTGCTGATTCTTTCAGCTTAGTAGTAGGTAGTGAAGTGTAGTTTATAGGTACACCAGCCAATAGTGAACCTTTTACCCCTAGATATGAGCGGGTCTAGGTGAAAGCATTGATTACGGGCTCTTTACTCCGCGATTAGAACCACTACTGGTCCAGGGGTTTAGTACCCGTCTAGGACCGGACCCTGATCCAAGTCTGCCTTCCCATTGGTCGGCTCTTATCAGTTCATTTCAGAAGGTGTCAGTCTGGTTTCATTTATCGTTGGCAGTTGAGTTCATTTTTCTGACAGATAATACTGCCAACAAAGAAGGAAGGCGCATTAAGAAGGAATACTGTAGAAAAAGAGAGGTGGGGGGGGGGGAAGAAGAGTTGAAATGGAGGAGACGACCTGAATAAGTGTGCTTCATTAATCATCATTGGAGAGAGAGCCATTGGTGTTAAGGATGATAAGGGTGTCTAGGAAGGGGAGATGATAGTCAGGTTTATTTTTTGATAAATATCATATGGTTGATTTCTATGGTGAATTTTAGGGTGGTAGGAGATATATGCAATAAGGATATGGGATATTTGTTCTAGATTAAGAATGAGGAATAGATTTTTAATATAATTTTTGAAGAATACGATGTCGTTTGGAAAGGATAGAAGGATTGAGACTATTGAGGGTAATATTGGAAATATAGTGACCAAGGTTATTTCCCTTAGCCAGACCGTTAATCTGTAATTTCGTTGGTTTTCTTTACTCACTTGCATCATCAAAAATACACGTGACCAAAAATCTCATCTATAGCTCATTCACACTCTCTGACAGGCAATAAACAACAAAAATATTAAACGTGTGATGGACATCCTCCTCTCTGGTTTTCCTATTCACAGGATTAAAAAGTTTGCTAACAAATTCTACATTTTAAATTCCCAAACCAACTCTCCCCCTCCCAAAACACTGACTTTACATTCCATTCTCTCCCTTATATTCCCAAACTTTCTGAAAAAAAAAATGAAGAAATCCCTTAGAAAAACTTTTCCTAACCTTAAGCTTGCTTTTTCCACTAACGAGAAATTTAAATCTTTTTACACCATCCTTAGAGACCGCATCTCCCTTCCTAACAGAACCAATGTTGTTTACAAAATTCCTTGTTCCACTCCTAATTGCTATGATTCAAACATTTGACAAACTAAAAACCCTACTTCCCGTAGAATCAACAATCACAAAAATGATATCAACAAAAAACAAATAAAATCTGCCCTAATAACATTACCATTCTTTCCATTGAACTCTACGAACACAAACGCCTGTTTTCTGAAACCGTACACATAAACTTGCATCACAATTAAGTTGACGACAGAACTGACATAGAACAAATTTCTTTAACTTTTTCAAACATTTTCAACAATTTGAAAAACGATCAGCCCTCCTCGTAAATCAATTTGTCCAACTGTCTCCTAGATCCTTAAGCTACTTATACTAAACAATTCCTACCAATTTTCCCCTGTATTGCCCCCTTTGATGCAGGCTACTCGCCCTTTGTACCTACGCCTCACATTCCCTACACTTCACCTGTCCGTCCTTAGTTTCCTGAATTTCCACTCCTTACCTCTCAGTCATGAAGATTTGAACCAGGTGACAACACGTCCCCTCTCGCTTTCATGATAGTTAGGTGTGGTGAATTTTCTACCACCTTGTTTTTTGTTTTCCTAAGCATTTCATGTAACATTCCATTCAGTTACTTCAAATTTAATTTTAAAATAATCTAAATTGTACGATTTTAGTTTTTCTCATGTTTCATATTATGACATTGTATTTTAAGTATCCTTAAGATAGCTTACAATGTAAGCCGAAACGTTGGCTGATAATAAAAAAATACATTTTTTAAAATTGCATTTTTTTTATTAATCTTGACCGAACATCAAAAAATTCTCTACTGAAAGCCTGAATATTTTGCATTTTCAGAAGATGGTTTAATATAATTATCTACTTTGAGTTGATAATTATTATTGATAATAATATGGTGATAACATAAATTTATGCGATTAAATTGCACCATAACGAACTTGACATTTCATATTTCGAGACGTTTCTTTATAAAATTTAATTAATTTCAATTTAATTAAATATTCCCAGTGTAAACATTTTTAAAAGCATTTTCATTCTCGTTTTACGGAGTATTATGCCTCAAAATGTTATTCTAATGAAGCTGACATTTAAGAATACAATTCATTTTTTCGATGGAATATTTGTCTTTTCTAGCTGGATAAAAGAGTTTTGGCTGTACATATTTTTTTTATAAAACTTTTATTTATTTATTACACTTTGTTAAATAAAAAAAATTGTTTTTATTCACAGAGTTAATAAATAAATAAAAGTTTAATAAAAAAATTAAACTTAATTTTGTTTCATTTTTACAATGAAGTAAAAATGACATTCAATGTCAATCACATGAGGAGAGAAGGTGACCAATGACACCACTCTCAAATTATTTACAGGCTATGTCCCCAGGAGGACACGGGACCATCTTCGTTTGAGACGACGGGGAGGGTTGTAGGGGTTGGAGTTAAAAGACATGGTCTGTGCTAGTGGACTAGGATGATGTAGGTATATATTATACGATACGAATCTCTCATTTGTGCATTATTGACTTCTAAATTTGCGACTATTTCTCTAGAAATATTTGCAAGGTTTTTAACTTTATTAAAATTTTTCTAATGAGGATACAATGTAAGCTATGTAAGAAATGAATGTTATTCATTCCAATCTAGAATCACAAAATGTATTTCTCTCTTCATTAGCTCTTCGAAGCACTTTTTATCGAGGTTTGTTTGTGGTTTAATTTCTTCGTGATATACCAGTAAACCTTTTAGGCAAATAGTGCTATACCCGCTCACTTGGCCTTCAACCGTTGCGGAATTCAGATTGAGTTGACCTGATTACTACACCTAATTCATAGTGAAGAAAAAAAAACTACAAAAATTTACATTTTTTGGGATGACTTCCCCTGAGCTAATTTTTTTTTCCAAATGACATTTGTTCATACTTGGAATTTCATTGTGATCTATGAAGTACAGTGTGACCTGTAGACTGATCAAAAATTGACTTTACATACACACTCACACACCCATCAAGACATCTATATGTACGAGGCAAAAATTATTTCATCAACTTTACATTATAAAATTGTTTAAAAATTAAATTTCTATTTATTTAGAAATTACTATTCTTAAAGTGATATAAAAAATATAAACAAACGTCCGATTTATTCTTAAAACAATTTTTCTAGGCTTGACCATTAGCATGGTTACTTATTGCCGAAATTTCCCACATCATGTGATGGCTTCTTCAGAGTTGAAAGTAGAATGACCTGAAGAGCCTAATTCTCCATTCAAGCCCGCAAGAAGTATTTACGAATACTTCTAATGACCTTGTTAGCCTAAGTAAACGTCCAAAATTAATAATTATATAAACTTACATCTGATGACTGTGGAAGCCTATGTGAACATATATAAACTTCTCTTACATGAAAACCTATATTAATTATAACAATTTCGATGTACAATAGTTAATAGTACATTGAGGAAAGTCAGTATAATTTAAGTGTTTTGAGGTTTATCCAAATTACTTGCAGAATTAGGAAACTATAATTCAATGTTTGTTAGAACGTAGGCTATTAGTACACGGTAATCATAAAGTTTTTGTGGGTAAGGTCAGCGTGAGACTCTTCAGAAGGAGTCTTGAGTCCTTGACATCCTCCAGTCCGGAGTGGTGACACGCAGGAAGGATGAGCTCTTCCTGTTTGCAAACCCGCCGCCAGTTTGCGTCGCCAACTTGCCACACTCTTGGCTTTGACGACGTCAGTCCTCGTTCTCCTACATTTCCGTTTACTGTTCGCGTAGAAGCATACGAAAACAACACTCTTAAGAAATCCAAGCAAGCAGAAACTTACGCGAACGGCAAGGCCGAAACTACGCGCATGCGCAACACTTACAATTTCTTCTCATCAACACTGTATAATATTTTAGCCTTTTACCTTTAATCAAGAAGTTCGCGCTGTGACTTATAAAAATTTAAAAGATATTTCACTGATACTATATAGCAGAAGTAAAATATGGCTCGTTCAAAATTTTGTCTGTATATTTAACATATGTATATGAATGTCTGTATATCTGTAGCGTGCTTAGTTTTTGAAATAAAATTCTTTAGCAACCGTTGTATAGGTTCGTTAACACCTAAAATCGGTTCAGGTGTATAGGGAGTTTAGAAAGAAAAGCAAAATATAGAATCCTAATATCTTAGTTATTATTAGCGCTAAAAATTACGAAGAAAACGTGTAAAGTGTAACTCAGTAGGTGAAAAATGAAATTTAATAACATTTATATTTTATAATATTTTTCAGAAAATATTTATTGAGAAAGACATTTAAGATTGTAATTTCCCTTGTTTTTATAAGTTACTATTTAGGCTTTTCATTTTAGAATTGGTTTAAAGGAAGAGCAAAATTTACGATTTATTTGATAATACAACGATAAACACTAGGGAAGCATGTACGAGAGGACCAGGGCTGTACGGGAAGAGGCCAATTGAAGGATGACACCTGCTTCCTTGCTTCTGAAAAGGAAATTAAAATAAACTATTAGTATCTCCTAGGCCTGCGAAATTATAAAAGTAGCTCGCTAGCGATAAGTTAGTGTTACTCAGTGGCAGATTCTGTGTCAGATCGCGTGTCTCAGAGCATCATGAATATTGCTAATCGTGGATATTGCAGTGCCGGCAGCACTTAAGCGATAAGTAACAGTAATTAGCAAGTGATCTTGAGGCCTCTTTGTAAGTAAGCACTTTTAATTAATTCGTATATATTTCTTGTTTACTGCAAGTAATTTATATTTTCTATGCATTTATTTATTAGTAAGTTATGACATTAGGTTCTATTCTTAGCTATAATTAGTAGGTGTACTTATTTATTGTAATATTAATATAAATCAGTCTGTATACAGATTTGAAGTGGTTGTTTCCTTCCTATCACAGACTTTACTTCCTTGGTTCCTTCCTTTATAATGCTGTCTCCACACATTCTCCTTCTTACATTTATGAACTCCTTATCGTCACCTCCTAGTCCGTTCACGCCACACTAGATCCCGTACCTCTGATCTTTACATTCCCTCTTATAGAACTGCTTCATTTCGCCGCTCTTTCCTAGCTCGGGCAAGCTAGCCTTTGGAACTCCCTACTCTACGTGCTCCTTCTCTTTCCACTTTCAAATCCCTCTTTTTTCAGCATCTTTTACCCATCCAAACTGAATCTTCTGTGAATGAACTGTGAATTTTGCTTATTAATGATTGAACGAATGTGAGTATAGTGTGATTTGATGTTTTCTTTAAATGGGTACTTCACATTGCATTTCTTTTCTTAAACCTGTTATAAGCTTTTTTTCTTTATTTTTTTTTCTCTTTCCCCAGTCATATTGTTAATTCATCAGCCTCGAGGAATTGTTATTTTTGTTTACGTATTTGTTTAATTTTTACTATTTCCTTAATAAATAATTTTTGTTTTATTTACGATGAGCAATTTTTTATTATTTAATCAATTTATATTTTTTTAATCGTATTTATAATTATGTACATTTTTTGAGCTAGAAAAGGCCTTGTGTAAAATTCACCTATGTTATTAAAGGGGACTTTGTTAGTCCCAGAATAAAGTTTATTGTCTTCTTCTTCTTCTAAGGGCCTTTCTACAGATTTATTGCTTTAGCTTGTTTCATGTATATGTGTTAATGGTTATATTTCTGTCTCCTGTGTTAGTTTTTCTTAGGTATCTTCTGAAATGTGTTGGTGGACATTCCCTGTTAATGGTACTGGAAGTTGTTTGTGGTGGAGAGCACTGATGGCTCTGGGGACGCTGTCGAGCCCTCTCGGTGTCCTTGCCGCACCTAATAGACTTAGTGCTGTAGCTCTAACGAATTTACGATGTCGGCCTTCGAGGTGAGAGACCGGGCGTTCGACAGCTGACCTCGCCCTGAGTGCTCCCGACCCTCTCCTGTGTACTCTGGAGGAGTGTTATCTCAGCGGAGGGCTCGCCTCATGCGGGCCCAGGGATTTGTTTGTGTGCGAATCCTCTTCTAGTCGCCTCGTTATTATTCTCCCCCCGCCAAACTTTGTAATGGCATATCCCCCGGCAACTGTCTAACCTGGAGCCGCTCCCCTCTCGCCCGAACTAAATCGCCTTCCATTTTCCATTTAAATGTTCATCTTCCGCCAAACCCTTTAGCCGACCTCTCAACCCTCTCTCACCATGTGCTTGATTGTGATTTAGTTTCCCCGTCGTTTCAAAGGGACATGCATATATTTTCTCCTGATACGTAACATTTTGATTATTACAAGGAATAAAAATTCGCGTGAAATATAGGGTTCATTTTTTAATACTTTGTTTACTGTTACATTATTCCTTCATCTTCTTTCATTTTCCAATTTGTTTTTCTTTTCAAATGTGTTTTAATCTGCGATTATTTTTTCTTTGAAATTTTTTTCTATTATTTGATCATTAGGCAGTGTTTATAAAGTGTCATAAAAATGCCATATGCAGGAGAACGTTCCCAACATGCTATAATTAACGTGTTAAATTTGATACTGCCTTGCCAGGTGTCAGGGGTGATGGATAGCCGCCTGCGTTAGATCTATGTTGGTGAGTGCGTATAACGGATTCGTCTTGCCGATTCAGTACTCACAGGGCTCACACTTCCGAGATTATTTTAATTTTACATCGAAGTTCCTGCAGTCAATTTTTTTTATTATGGCTTTGTGCTTGCGACATATGTGATCCTTTATCTAATTGTGAGCGCTTTCCTTTTCTTGATATTTCATAAGTTCTAAACAATTCCTATATATATATAGTGTTTGTTTGTGAGTGTGAGGAATTGATAACCCTTATTGTCGAGTTAGTAGTATCGAACAGAGAAAAGTTAATGTATGATTAAATGATAGTCCTGTTTAAGCAAGCAGGTCATGTCGTCCGGATATAGTACTAAATCCAGGTCACCCAGTATGTGCCTCCCAGGTGTGGTACTGGTCATCACCTGATCTATCTACCTACCTCTCACGCTCTCTCTCTCCCTCATGCAATCCCTGTCACATTGGACGCCTACTTTTGTCTCCACTCAAACCTCTAACTTCACTTTAATAGAATTTTAGTGGGTAAAGTCAGATTAAATACACTTTTTTAAAAGGAACCTTACTGTAATGCTTTTTCTCTGTTTTCTACTGATCTTCATGTAACTTTTCTCCTGAAACCTAGCAAAATGAATTTTACTCCTAGGAATATTCAATTTACTTATTTCCTTTAAATGAAAAATATATAATTTTATCAAATTTTTATTTGTAGACTTTTTTATGCATATATTTCATATTGGTTGAAATGAGCTGTTGACATCCTTCTCAGGTTTCTTTTGATTGTTCGCGTCCTCTTTAATTACCAGTATTAATGATCCTACGAAATTTGATTGTACACATTTATGTCTCAATCAAATAATATAGACCATATTTATTTATGGATCTCAAATAATATAGACCATATTTATTCGACCAAAATAGTCTGCAATCATTTCTAGTATTTCGTGCATCTATAACATATGTAAATATTGTCCTGGTCACGCGGGGAAGAGGTTAAGTGGGGGTGAGAAAGAAAGAAGGTTTTGGTAGGAGTGATAGTATTTTTTCTCTAGCCTCTCTAATCCTTCACCATTCTTTAAGGATTAAGTGATGTAGAATGGCAGAATACAAATGTATCAGGGTCAAGGGTGAGAGGAAGGAGAGTTGTGTAGACAGGAACGCACCTTTCACTCTCCAGCATTCTGGAAAGGATTGGCCACCATTGAGAGTTCGGGTCTCTCCCCCTCCAGAATCCTGCTCTCTGATTCCAGAATTTTATTAAATGGAATTACCAAATGCTTACAAAAGTATGTCATTGGGTACTTACTTGTTTGTGGACGACCTTGGCGTAAGCTGCAGCTCGGAATCTCTGGATTTCATTCATAGACAGCTCCAGAGGGCTGTTAACAGACTCAATCAGTGTTGTTTGAAAACTGGCCTTCAGATAGTTCATGACAAAACAAAGTGCATTTTGTTCTATAGAAGACACATCACCCCGAACCCGCAACCCAATATGACTGGAAGAAGGGGAACTTGCTTTCCTTGAAGGAGTTCGCTTCCTGGGACTTATATTGGACAAGAGACTCACTTGGCTTTCCCACATAAGAGAGCTTAAAAATCGCTGTGCTGTCAAAATGAAAATAATTAATTATTTAAGTTACACTAGGTGGTGTAGTGATCGGACGACACTCCAGGTGATTTTCGAGGCTTTGATTTTGTCCAAGATGGCAGACTATGGCAGCCTTATTTAGGGTTCTGCTACCCTAATGTCCTCTCGTTGCTGGATTCCATTCTGTACGGCGGTCTCCGTTTGGTTACCGGTGCCTTTCGCAGTAGCCCTGTTATTAGCCAATGTTGTGAGACAGGTGTTAAGCCTTTATTTATTCGTAGACACATTCTGGCTTTTGAGTATTTCAGGAAGCTGCCAGGGGATCCACCACACCCTTCTTATGATCCAGTATTTAGGTAGGCCAAGGTGTGAGGGAGACTATGCTGCTCGCTCTTTTTCAACCCGTGCCATTGGGTTTAAGAATGCCCCGAGTGACTAATGTGTTTGGTGACGGAAATATTCCTCAACCCTATAGAGGGACCTCCTTGTTGTACTGTTCCCCAGCCAAAAATTATTATCGGCAAGAGGTTTAAGAATGATATGAGCCCCCTCAAAGCGTCAACTCTCCTTCTTAGTATCCTCAGCAGTGTTCCTCGTGACTATACAATTTTTACAGACGGCTCTAAAAATGAATTGTCAGTGGCCTGCGATTTTTTGATGGACAAGGATCCCATAAATCTAAATTGCCAGCTTTATGTGACATTTATTCGGCTGAGCTTTATGCTANACACTTGTTTCTTCTGTCACCGAACAGCGATATATTTTAACTTTTTTGATTATGTACAAGGGCTAATTATACACTTTCAAGTGGCTTGCACTTAACCCAATGTAAGAATCGCAAGTAAATCTCTTTTTACCTATATTTTGTGTATAATTAAAAAAAAAAATCATTCATATTTTGGAGGGACGAACCATTTATCCTGCAAATCACTTGGTAGTGAATCCTGAAAAACTCTTGTGGGGGACCAATATTGGTGAACCCATGAAAGTTAGCAATAGTCCAGAGCACAAAGCTTTGTAACGTGTTTTTGAAGAGAGAAGTAGTTAGGGATTATTTTCTACAGAATTTCTGAAAATCGTTTGGGTGGCCTGCTTTAGCCTCTCATTAGGGCAAAGAGGGGTGTTACACCTGCTCGAAAATGGAGGCATTCCAGGAGGGGAACTCCAGTGAAAGTATCTCGCTCTACTTATAGACGTTTACTCTGAAGAAAGGCACATTTTTGTAAGGGTACTAATGAGCTATCTGTCTCTCACATCCTGTCAAAATCATTAAATTCCTCTATGTATCTAATCATTCTTCTCCTGTCAGGTTTAAAGTAAAATGCCACAAGATAAAGACAAAGTCGAACCATTAAAATTTTCATTAATAGATGTGTTTCGTGACTAAGCACTTCAGAATTGAATATCATCAATGTAATGATAAAAGTTATCATCTTAAAAGCGGTTAGATAGGTTTTAGTTGTGCAAAAATTCTTTAAAAAATTAAAATACTAATGAGGAGGGATTGGCCAGGGATTCGGACTTGTAATTTGAAGATATTAAATAAAAACTAATTTGTATACAAAAAAAAGAAAAAAAAAAAAGAAAGTTTTTATTAATGTCAATATTTCGGCTTAAATTTCAGGCCTTCTTCAGGGATATAGGCATAACGGAGAGAGGGAGTCTCCTAGTCTAGGATAACTAAATCTTGAGTGGCTGTCATGATTTAGTTAACGTTAAGCAGGAGACTCTCTCCCCCATCACCCCAAAAGCGCTAAAGAAGGCCTGAAATTTAGGCCGTAACATAGGCAATAAAAACAATTTTTTAGTTTACAAATTAGTTTTTGTTTCTTCAAATTAATTCTAAGACGGAATCCCCGACCAATTCCTCTTCATAAAGTTCGACAGCCAAACAACTATCTCCAAATTAAAATATTAATCTCAATGCTGATATATAAGCTGACAAAATAATAACTGGTCAGGAATTGAAAAATACAACTTTAGAGTACTTTTGGGAGGTTAATGCGTAACTCATTAATTTGTTTAATTTTCAAAGATTTTTCATTTAACTTAAGATTCGAGTCGAAATTTATTTTAGGAAACTACCAATAATAATAATTCCCGCAAGGAAATATTTTATCATTTATAAATTTATTTTCTTCATTAAAAGAAGTGAAAATCTCCTTGCAGACTAAGAATAGTTAGAAGGATAGAGAGATGTTTAATAAAGGTCATTTACAACGAAAAAACATTACACCGAGTGGAGTCAGTCCAACGTTATATATACCATATATCAAAACATATTTTAAAAATTCTGTCATGAGATCGACAACAATAACTTGAGGTTCATTCCATCGGAATAAGCAAATTCTCCAAAGCAAAAATAAGTTAAATATTCACATAGATCGATCTTTCCCCACAACTTTATAATTACAGAAAGGATATATATATANATATTGGGGAATGGGACGGCGGGACTCTGGTCCAGTTTTGTGAGAGAGGGGATGCCTACACCGTACCGACCAGGATATCACTGATTTTTCAATTAGGCCCCACCGCGTGTCTCTACGCACCGACTCACTATTTCTGTGGCCTGGGCTATCCACGCGTCTCTTGCCGAGGCTTGACAGATGTTCTCCCTCCATATCATGCACACCTTTTTATTTATTGTCCAGATTTAAGTAGGACAGACCACAACAACCAATGTTATTTTTATTTATGTATTTACTAATCAAGAACAAATGTAGTACACTTAAAATGTTTCGCAATGTTTTAATTTACTTTAATTCTATATAATAAGTTAAAAAAAAAAAAAAATGTTTTTCCTAATTTCATATATGATTGACTTTTATTTTTATGTCATTACAAATTAATTTCCTCCAATCAATGTATCACAATTATTCTGAACCGGCGTAAATTATCTATTATTGGTAACATAATTAAACTGGCTATGCGTACAGCTGTAAGACCGAAGTTGTAACCACCTGTGCGGTGGATTCCCCTACAATGGCTAGCCTGCCATTGCATCCGGGATCGTCCACAAATAATATTTCAATGTTGGCAGCACTCTAATGAAAGAAGCTCTTAAATAGCAGAGGATATGTCTGCGTGGGGACACAATACCTTTTATTTCAGTAAGTGAGCTGTCTTCGGGAAATGAACACAAAGGACGGAAGTGTAAATGTCCCTCCTAAAAAAACACACAAGACTCTGTGTGTCTCTCAAACACACACATATTCCTCTTAGTAGCTCTTGTCTGCGGCCCTGTCCACCAACGAAAAACGAACTTGTCATTCAAACTTATCGCTGCTAATTCTCACCAATGAGTTGGCTGATGGAAAAATGCCATGGTTCACAAGTGCATAAACTCAACTCTCAATTCTCTTTGTTCCATAGTATATATATAATATTGTGTGTGTGTGTGTGTATAAAATCCTTATTCATTACATTCTGCTAATAAGACAACTTAACTAATAAACAACTGATGGTTTAGTATAATATTTATGTCTCAAAAAATTAAATAAAAATATATATATTTTTTTAAACTTAACTGCCTCTTTACAGGGAGAAGGGGCACATTGACCCCTTCAAATCCTAAAAATAGCTATTATTATTTTTTTTGTTAAATTTGTATTTTTTGGATCTACCTTGACCGACCCCCCCCCATAAAAAAAAAACATCTTACAATAATATCTACTTTAAATTGCAGCTTT
>KZ810308.1:24189-36877 GCA_000696205.2 Oncopeltus fasciatus
TTTTTTTTTATCAATTTTGTACTTAAAATATTCTAAAAGAAACATAACAATATTGTTTTTTGTACTTTCACTTTTCACGTATAGTATAACTACTCTTTAAGATTAAGTGCTGTATATTTAAAAAACCAGAGCTAATAAAAATTTTTCAATGTTATTTTCGTTTTTATCACCCCAAAATTAGTAGAAATAGACTAATTTAGTGTAGGAAACATTCAAAAAATATTTTTTTGTTGTGCAGTGTTATCTGCCTGTTAGATTGTTTACAAATACATTTGCTAAAATTGCGGATGACTTTTTATTTGAAATGTACTTGTGAAGGATGCAAGCACAGGTAGATTAAAAATGATTAGTATGGAGAGGAGTGAGATCATTTAGGACGCTGGCTGAGTTGATGCCTTTTACCCACATTCCACGGTCTGTTTTTTCCTTCCCATCTGAGCTGCTCCCTACCTGGCCACTCATCTTCTTCCTGCCTCTGCCTCTCAACCCTTTACCATTATCTCTACCCCTTGAAAGGGATTTCGACCTTGGAAGTATTCGGCTGCGGCTGGAGGTTCGTGTTCGGCCGCCTCATGGCATCCTGCGCCCATAAATAATCCCCCCCCCCCAGTGGATGCGTAACTGTGACGCTGTTAAATCACAACGTGTTTTAAGATGATTTTAGTCGGGGTTCGATCAAGGTAGATTATCTGCCAACGTTTCGGCTTACATTGTATTCAAAAGTGCCAAAAAAAAAAGACTTATTATATAATAAAAGGATTATTATATAGTGATGTATATTTCAGGCTTTCATATCTATATAAACAGTGGCCTAATCCTCTCAAACACATACATATTTTTGTCTGATATCAAACTTAATCGCAATGGGTAGTATATATGTTGTGCTTAATTTATTTATAATTTATTTCCGCGTATATTTTATATTTTTTGTTACATTCCAGGAATAGTTTATATGAGTTATTTGATAAAAGGAATTTTTCAAAAGGGAATTTTTAATTTTAGAGACTAAAGCACTCCTGACCTTTCTTGTTCACGGAAGCCAGGTGGCTGCATCGGAGTTGTAGATCTGACCAAATATTTCTTCAAGGAATGACGACAGGATCAATGACTTTTCAACCAATTCAGACCAATTTTTTTAATCGGTGAAAGTTTTATATTTCTCAAATATTACGGAGAAAATATTTATTTACTAAGGTGCCTTTAATTTTCCACTCCATAAAAAATAACAGACTATCAATTTATAATAAATAGCTCTAGTAGCAGTGACTTTAAAAATGCAATATAAAGTATTTATTACCAAAGATTACTAGCTAGCCACATCTATGAGTTTCTTAGGATTACCGGCAATACTGATTATGAAGTAACTTTCACTTTGGTAGAACGACAATAGATTGTTTACTCTAAGATGATTTTAGTTGGGGTTCGGTCGAGGTAGATCCAAAAAAAAAAACACAAATTAAAAAAATGTACATTTTTAATAAAGGATTACACTGAACAACAAAGTTTTTGTTTCGGGGTTGAAATTAGCTGATTTTAATGTATTTCCACGTGTTAAANTTTTTGGATCTACCTTGACCGAACCCCAACTAAAATCATATTAGAATAATGTCTACGGTCAACAAACCCTCCTTTTGAACAACGTGTTTTATTTTTATACGGCATGGATTTTTAACGAAACAAAGTTTTAAGCCGGGTCCGGGACTGGTTGCTGACCTCTGCACTACGTGGGGCCCTTCAGAAACTTATCCCCAGAAGTATCCTAGCTTCCCAGATGTGCGAATTGATTCACCCCAACCGACGGAAAGCAAAAACTTTTACAGAGACACATACTGGTGATACCACATTAGAGAACTATATAATAAAATTGAGAATCCTTATAATAGTAATATAAAAATTACACTAGTTCGAAGTAAGCTCAACTTAAATCAGGGCTTAAACATAACTTAAATTGAAATGAATAATGTTTTTTACTCAAGTTTTAGTAAATCAATGTAAAATGTGAAAGACTGATCAACATTAAGATTAAATGACTTGGCATCATTTTCTCGTACCTTCGATAAATCAGAAGTGAAGGACACTTGACACAAAGTAAATTGTGTAAACGTAAATCTAGTTTAAATTCCCTGAAAAGTTGAGAAATCGGAATTGGGGGTTTCAGGTTTTTTGTCTGTAAACCTAAATTTTTACGAATTCTTTGTATTTTTTCATTGATTTAAGTTTTATGCTTTTATAAATAAAATATTTTACTAGGCCATTCTAAAAATCCTGTCGTCTTTATTAGGAAAGTATATTATAAACAAACAATTACTAAAAAATACATTTATTCGTCCAAATATTCTCGGTCAGAATCAATAACCTCCTCTCAACATAATGGTAAATCCCAAATTCCTTCTTTAAAAGAAGGTTAATTTTCCTTGAATACGGATTGTAGCCTGTCTTGGTTGTCTTAACTTTTCCGTCTGAGATGCTCCAGAGATCTAAAGAGGTGGTTATCAGTAGGTGAAAGGTCAGAGGAACAGGGTAGATGAGGCTAAACCTCCCGGCCAATCTCCGTCAGTTCGTCTCTGGTCAATTTGGCAGTGTGTGGCCGAGCATTGTCCTGGAGAAACTAAGGCCTTTTTAAAGCCCGGATCAAAATTTTTTAGCTTTGAGTGGCAATGATCCGCTGTTTTGGAGTATACTTCTGCAGTGATAGTTTGACCTTAACTCAGAATCTCGAAATACATTGCGCCATTGGCTGCTCAGGAAACAATTAGCGAAACTTTCTTTGGGTAGAGTTCTGGTTTTGGAATTTTTTTTGGTTCCTCGTCAGCCGACGACCATATACATGATACATATATCATAAATATATGATCTCTAAAATAATTATTTAAAAAAATATTTCGTCGTAGGTTATGATACTGTCAAAAAAGGGTTCGTCTTTTATGCAGCAAGCTAAAGAAGATGTTAAGCAGTTTACCTTATTGACTTCTGCAAGTTCATGAGGAATCCATTAATTCAGTTGTTTTTATTCACTCTTCCCAGTTGTTGAAGAAAATTCATGGAAATGGCTAGAAGAAATGTTAAGTTGTAGGGTCACCACTGGATAACTTTGGCGTTGATCTAACTCAATCATTCATCTAATGATGATTTGATATGAAATACCATGATGATTTTATAGTCATAAATCAATGGCAATCCGAATTTTCAGCGGAATCATTTTCGACTAAAAGTTCAAACGCTCAAAGGTCTTAAAATGAAAAACTTTTTGACGACTTGAACTTTTTGAATAACCTGGTTTATTAAGATTGAATCACATAATTTATGATTCATCATTAAACTTTTAATTTTCAATTAATCCTAGAATGTTCCATCTATCGAAAAAATGAAACGAATGATTTTAATTAAGATGATTGAGAAAGGGAAATAATTAACAACGAGAAATACACAATGTCAATTTACAGCAATTTTAAGTGGGTACTGAAAACGAGATATTTTTACTTATTTTCACTTGCGGCCGGCCCAAAAAACTTTCCAGCAAACTAGTCACCTAACGCCCATTGTGTTCCGGGCTAAAGATTTCAATAGGCCTGACTTGGTCCATTATCGTAGGGCATCTACAAGTGATTTCAACACAATTTTTTTTTCTCAGGATACTTTCAAGAACCGCCTTGGCTCGCAAGGTCTTTTAATATTTTGAAACTCAATATATAACAATTCTTTTATTCTGAAATTTGTTTTTTTTTTCGTTTGTACTGGTTTTATTTGTTGTCTGTAAATTGTATTATTTGTATAAAAAAAAAACGTAGGCAGACTTAAAAATTATTTGAGGCACAATTAGTGTGGCCATTTCCCTATTCAGTAAAACAGTATATTTGAATTATATAAGTGACTCTCATTAGAGCTTAAACTTTTGTTAAAAACACACAAGAGTCGATTATAGATATATATTAAACAGAGACGGAACAAACTAGTTGAAGAAATCTAACATTTTCATGATAATTATGAGCAGTTTTATTCATATTGTTAATGTTCTGTCGAGTTTTTTGTCGTCACTACAATCTAAATTTACCTTTCAAGTATCTTGTCGACTTAGCACTGCCGGGGTTGAGATAAGTAAGAAAACTATAGCAGTACAGTTAATCACCGAATACTGGGGTGCTGGTGCAGAAAACAAATAATTTACAAACAATTAATGAGAGGGAATAGAATATAAAACACTATCTGTCCCAGCCAGGAATCGAAACTGGATCTCCTGCTATCCGGGTCGGTGTGCTTAACCATTACACCACCAGGATGCGTTAGTTGTCTCATTCAATTCCCTCTACACTAGCAAGAGCCTAACCCACGAGAAAGGCGAGAACTTCGTCTTGTACTCGAGGAAGCTGACATTGTCATACATTTTGTCGACTCTCGTCATTTACTTTATTTAATTTTTTCTCTATAAATATTTTATTTGGTTGTGGTATTTTATCCCACGATAAATAAAGCCTTCCTGGTGGTGTAATGGTTAAGCATGCCGGCCCGGATAGCAGGAGATCCAGGTTCGATTCCTTGCTGGGACAGATAGTTTTTTATATTCTATTCCCTCTCATTAATTGTTTGAAATTTACGTGGGATAAAATACCACAACCAAATAAAATATTTATAAGCAAATAATTTACAGTTACTTGAAAGACCCCCACCACTATCAACTTTTTCCCAAATTAGAACTCTTAACTATTCATCTCATAAAGGAGTGAATAAACACATTTTAAATACAATAAATGCTTAAGCGATGATAGAAAATAAATTATTTTAATTTATATTGTGTCCAACCTGAGAAATCAATATTGCAGTATTTATCCTTGTTCAAAATATAGTGCTTTTAAAGCAAAGATACGATTCGTAATGCAAAAAAAAAAAAAACAACAAAAAAAAACATAGTATTCAGTTTCTCCCAAAAATTTTATTTCATTTGGAAATTAGGTCTTACATGAGTCATTTTTTTACTTGATTTCATACTAGAAGCTAGAGAGCGTTTAAATCAAGTTTTAACATCACTCTAATTGTTTAACGGCTACCCTTGAACGGTGTGTTAATTTCATTAAATAGTTAATGTCCACATGATTTGTGTCCTTAAAGTTCGTCAAATCAATTCTATATAGATTCCCCCTATCATTAATTCTTCGATAAAGAAATTTTTGTTTATTAGTTCATTAATTTATTTGTAAGAAATTTGGTGTACCACAATAGTTAATCTTATAACTAGCTAATGCTTTTGCTACACGATTCATGTTACTTTTAATTTTGGTTGGGTCCCTCAGGCTGATTATAAAAAATTTAGCATTTAAGTAGAACAAATTTTTGCAATTATGAGGGAAAATATTTTATTTTACGCAACAAAACACAGGTTCGGTACTATTTCTCAATTCAATTTTTATTACAATTCTTATGTATCATATATTATAAGGTTTTCTTACATATGAATGAAATCAAGTTATTAGGAGTGGGAAAACTCTTGCAACATATTATAAATTCATGATTATCACAAGACAACTCAATAAGTAATTGTAGAACAATAACTCGGATATTCGAGAGAAAATCAAGCATTTCACATTTTAGTCACGACACAAATTTAGAAAAAAATGATTTAGTAAAGACAAAGTACGGTCCGTTGAAAAGTGTATGTTTAGACTGATGTACATATATATACACACACCATTAAGTGGTCCATACGCACCCACACATGAGGCATGTCCAGAAAGTAAGAGTACTGAGACTGTCACGGTGGTAGGGAATTGTTTTTCGACATATTAGCTGCACTGCCGCATAGCATGATTTCACCCCTCCACAACAAGACCACTTTAGGGTCAGTACGGTGCGAACTGTAGACGCAGCAACACGTTTAGTGAGAAATGTCAATCCAATCTCCCGCCAAGTGTGAAATACGTGGCATTATCCGTTATCTCGTTTGGAAGGTATTAACTCCAGCTGAGGTTTGAAATAAGGTACAATTTGCATATGGGGTAATAAAGCTATAAATCGTACAAGTGTGTTCAAGTGGTGTTGTGAGTTTTAAAATGGTCGTACATCTGTGCATGATCAGAGGAGCGGAAAACCTTCAATTGTGATTGACCAAATTTTAGAAAAAATCAATAATGCGATTCGTGACGATCACAGATTGACTGTGGATAAGTCTTCATAGTTTCCACAAATCTCCAGATCTGGATTGGCACGAAACAACTTCAAGGAGGGCATCAAAAAATTATTACCCCGGTACACCACCTGCATTGAGAGGAATGGTGACTATGTCAAATAATAGCTTAGATATATACTTATACAAAGAGGTAATTTTTTAGTTCACATAACAATTTTTATAACCTACAAAAATTTGGTACACTTACTTTCTGAACATCCCTTGTATGTATATGTATAACACACACACACACACACACACACACACACACACACACACACACACACACACACACACACACACACACACACACACACACANAATCATTTTCATCGATGAGGAACCTTTTCCCCATGACGACTTTATAGCGTAAAAAGTACCGCACATGAGGTTCAGGGAATGTAACAAAACAAAAATAAACGTGCTACAGTTTGTTGCAGCTTTCTAGCTACACGCATAATTTGACCGTACTTTTTTCAAAAATGATGCTTGTCAAGCATTCAATGTCATTCGTGGGCACAATCGTGACATTATAATGCAGTTATGTATGACTAAATTAGATTACATTTATGTGAACAACATGTGGTTTCAACAAGACGGCTACCGCCTGTACCCATTCCTGTGAAATAATTCAATAACGATATGAGATATTTTTGGCTATACACTGCATCGTTTCGGTGACAAACGTGGCCACATATATCGTTTAATTTAATATTTTTGTAGGGGTTATTTGATGTCAAAGGTCTATACAGAAAATCCTAAAAGTTCATTATTTTATTTGCGCCGGTAGCGAAGTAGATGACAATTAGGGTTATCAAATAATATCCAACACTGTGTACTTTTTATATATTTCCCTCTAATTGCAGCACGCTTTCAGAATAAATGAATTCATCTTCGGAGCTCAGTCACCATATAGTGGGTGCTCCTGCCTTGGTAGCTCTAGGTCCACTCTCTCTACCAAGGCAGGAAAACTCATTATAAGGGAATGAGCTCCGAAGATGGCATCACTGAATCTGAAAGCGCTTAGCTATTAGAGGAAAATATATACAAAGTGCGAAGTATTAGATAATATTCCTTAATTCTAAAAGTTCTATTGCATTGAAGGAGAAAATCCAAAGCTCCACTAAATTTTGACTTCTTTACTAAAAAAGGTCATACAAAAATTTCGAAAACTAAGTGCTAGATGTACCAGCTAAGCGTTCAGGTAATTTTTATAAGTATTTTTTCATATATAACCCAAACCTAACATATGAACTTTTCGATTTAATAGAAAATTAACAATTTATAGAGAAAAAGTATTTTTTTTAAATTTAATTCATATCTGCGTTAATTTTGGAGCACCCCATATAACTTTTTACTGAAAAGACATATTAAGAAAAATATACAGTCGTATAACTTCGAAGGTTGTACATGCACATTTTTTAAACAAAGAAATCAAACGATGTACGTAGGATCTCTCTTAAAACCAGTCGAAAGAATTAATTCTTGTGTGAAATAGAGTGGGTAGAGAGGTTAGTAATGACTTATTATCATAATATATTTGTAATTATGAATGTAACAAAAAAAGTTTATTCAACATTATAGAATTTAGCTACGTTTTGTGAGCGCTTCGGGAGAGTGGGAATTCTTCTATCAAAGACTGTAAAGAGCCAGGTATCAATTGAATATTTTTGTCTTTGCATATGCACGCATCAACAAAGTTTGAGTAAATCTTTAAAGAAAACCAATAAGCAAATTATAGATAATTTGTTCTGAAGAGTAATGTGAAGAAATTAATCTGGAATACTATAACTCAACTAAGGAGGAAAAATGAAATTTTACTAATACGCTGATAAGTGGAGAGTAAAAACACATATCCAGTCTCTCTAAAAACGATAATAATTTCGTGACGTGAATGTTTAGATTAAGTTTGCCTATAGGTATTTCAATGGATGTTCAAACACTTCTGATGCATTGCATTCCCAAACTCCATGGAAGAGAGGTTTCTTATTTTTCTCAGGTTCAGGCAAGAAAATGATGACATGGCTGGCGACGACTCACTAGAAATATATCTTTGGTAAGGCAGTATTTGAAGAAGGAATCAATGAAGTACATTCACAGTTCCCACTTCTTCGGCTCCTTTCTGGAGCACAGTTGACGAGCGGATTCGATGACAGACTGCACATACAGTTCTGACGACTGCGCACGTCGTCTCGGCGATGTGAGTCGTTGACGGAAGGGCGAGTCGGAAGCGTACGCCCGCCTCTTATGAGAGTTGCCCCGGAAGTGACACTCACCTAACAACCATTCTCCAGCTTAACGCTAGGCCCAGAACTTTTTATAAATAGGTTGCAATCTCCCGGATGCATGTTCCTCATCCAAAGGTGAACGGTTCCTTTTAGAAGTCACGATTCAGAATACGTTCTTTAAGATGAAGAAAAAATAAACATTATTCTCTTTATTAAGACAAACAGAATCCCTTTGAAACATAAAAGTCTGTGACCCAGGTATTGTGTAAGCTAAGCAGAGTCTACAATGACTTCCAGATAGACCCCCACTCTCCGATTTTACTCATGTATGAGGCAATTTTCCTGCATCTAAATTAGAACAACTGCTGACTGCTAGAACGCTAAACAGTTACAGTTTCGAGCATCTGTAAAACCCCAGACCTTATTAAGTTCAAATGGAGAGTTTTAGAGCGTATAGATTAGTTTTCGAGGAAGAAATTACCTTGATCGAACCCCAACAAAAATTCTCTACTAATAACCACAGACCTATTGCGTAATTCCGATACGCAAATCCTAAAATATTTCTTTTATCAGTAAATCAAGTACAAATGTATGGAGTTCATTGCGTTGAACTAAAATTACACCCGCCTCATGGAAGAAACGTACTAATCCTGCACGATTTACTCTAAATTAGGCCTTATTTGTTTTTTAATGGGCTCAGCCTTTCTTGTTTTACACACACATTATATGTATATAAATATAATGTGTGTGTAAAACAAGAAAGGCTGAGCCCATTAAAAAACAAATAAGGCCTAATTTAGAGTAAATCGTGCAGGATTAGTACGTTTCTTCCATGAGGCGGGTGTAATTTTAGTTCAACGCAATGAACTCCATACATTTGTACTTGATTTACTGATAAAAGAAATATTTTAGGATTTGCGTATCGGAATTACGCAATAGGTCTGTGGTTATTAGTAGAGAATTTTTGTTGGGGTTCGATCAAGGTAATTTCTTCCTCGAAAACTAATCTATACGGTATAAAACTCTCCATTTTAATGAGAGTTTTAGACCGTATAGATTAGTTTAATTAAACTGATCTTAATAAGGTCTGGGGTGGGGCGCCAGGCTAGCTCAGGGGATCCATACGGGTCTCGCAATCCTAACGCCGCGGGTTCAAATCCCGCCCAGGTCAATCTTTTATTTATAATATAGAAGCTTGTCCTGAGCCATGGGTGTTTAGAATGGGGTGGCAACCTGTAGATAGCCCCTCCCTCCAATGACCCTTCACAATCNGATACGGAGATCACACCACTATATGCATTTATATATAATTATAGTTAGTTTATCATAAACATTACATTTTTCATATTGACAGTTATAGCTGAATTTTGTTCATCCAATATAATTCAATGTACCTCAATCTTTTGTTATATCTATCCTTATGTACTAAATAGGATTTAATTTTACAATTTTTTTTACTTTATTCTTATATTTATCTATTTTTTCCTTATATTTTATAGGTCTAGTTATATTTTCCATTTGTTGTTTGGTTCCAACCCTAATGATAGCATTCATTGTATGCTCTAGCATAAGCATCAATAAATGAAACAATAAAATAATTCATAATTAATGTAGTAATGTAATCCCACATTTCACTATTCTTTCAGGACAAATTTATTTTACAACCTGGCCATAATCCTGACCTGGTGGTTGACTACAAAGAAATTAAAAACACATCTTCAAGATATGTAAATAAGTGTGATTGGGGAAGAAGAAATTTCTTTTTATCTTAATAGATGGCTTTAATGTCGCTTATCTCTAGTAATAATCATTCAGTAAAGAGATAGTGAATCATTTGAGAGATCAAAGAACAGATAACATTTTATGCATAAAGGTAGAATTATTCATTTACTCAGTCAAATTATTGCTCTTAGAAAATGGAGATTATATTTTTGATTTGCGTTATCTTTTGTATTTTTCCTTCCGAAAAGGCAAAAAGCAGCACAGGCCTATCGAAAGTTGTATAATTGGACTTTATGACCAGAATTGGTTCCCTCCGGCAGTTTTCATGTGAATTAAGGCCGGCTAAGTGTTGAAAAAGTCGATAAAATTTTTCAAAAACTCAATTTAGATACATACATTTCTTCATTGACATTGCTCAAGAACTAAAAGTGGTCCATAAAACAGTTTTGAACCATTTACATAGAACTGGATAAATAAAGATACTCAAAATTTGAGAAGTAAAATTGACAGAAAATAACTTAATGTATCAAGTTCCTATTTAGCTGATACGAAATTAAATTGAGCCAATTTTTGACACAATTAATTGAGAAATATGAGTAGACCACATGTTATATTAGTGTGCGAAAACGTCAGGTCAAAGCGAGGAGAAATCAATGTAGGGATTGAAAAAGAATCGTTCATCTTGAGCTTCTCGAATCTGTTCAGCAGTGAATCTGGCTGTCTAACGTTAATTTCTAGTCAGGAACTTATAAGATTGACACAAGCGATTCAAGAGAAATAATCAATTGATCGTAAGGAAATGCTTTATTTTCTATCAGGGCTCCGCTATGTTACACACAGTGTCTCGGCAAAAATATAGTTCGGCTGGGGAGTTTTGATGGGGTTCTGCCGTGTTGCTCGGTCCGTCTGACTGCCATAACTCTCGCTCTATGCTGTGCTATCTTAATGGGGTGAAATTTGGGGTATTTGGCTCAATTTCTCATACAGTCTTGGAGCTTCCGAGGTGTGGCGGAATAAGGGTTTTACCGGGAATGTGGCAAAAGGTCATCTTCAAAACGGTAAATGTTTCTTTAATCAGAGTCAGAGTTTTATATCAATACATTTTCTTTTAAAACGTTGAAAAACTTTTTAAGTAAATAGAAAAACCGGAATTAAATTTATATATATTTTTTTATATAACCTTTATTTACATATTACATTCTGTTAAAATAAATAAAAACATTTTGTAATTTGATTACAATGAAATTAGAAATTGCATTTAATGTCAATAACAAGAGGAGAGAAGATGACCAATGACACCACTCTCAAATTATTTACAGACTATGTCCCCAGGAGGTCACGGGGCCATCATCGTTTGAGTCGACGGGGAGGGTTGTTGGGGTTGGAGTTGGAAGATGTGGCTAGTGGATTAGTATGGTATGGCAGTTTATTGTGGAAAAGGGTGAAGCGGGAAGAAATTAGATTTTAACTATTAAGTAAACAAAAAGTAAAGAAAAATGTTTCTATCCTATTTGTAATGAACTAAAGTTTCAANTATACATATATATATATATATAAAGGTAGCTTTACTTTCAATCAGTAAAGATACTTAAGGATTTAGACTAACTCAGGATATTACAGGGTTTAAAATAAATTCTGACATAAAAATTAATTGAGTATGAAATCAAACACCTTGAGTATAAAACTATAAACGTCACTACTCAGGGGGAAAGGGCCCATTGACCATACTTCTAGTAAGTAAAGGCATTAAGGCCCAGAAGGTCGCGAGGCCATCTCCCTTTTAGTCGCCGGGGAGGATGGTAAGACTGTGAGAGATCCGAAGACAGGGATTGGTCTTATGGATTAGGCTGAAAATGGAGTTTACTATGGAAGAGCTTGAATCGTATGGAGATTGTCTTGGACGAAAGAAATTTTAAAGTCGTGACTGAAGGGTAGAGTTGGATGCATGATATGGACCGTTTGAATTTACTAAAAACTACTTGAATTATAATAAATAATTGTGTAGAAAACAGTAATACTTTGATATATCCCAAACTACAGTAAAAATAAATATCCTCTGGGCGCAACATGTACTGTGAGCTCTTGCGAATAGGATTGTAGGCTTATTTAATTTGCCTGAAAGTTTGAAGCAAACTGTTGCGGCTGCGATGTATAGTAATCAAGAACAGGTCGGATAGAGAGTGCAGTGTATTAACACACCTGTTCTTGATTACTATATAAATATATACAGAACGAAATTGGTGTAAAATAGATTTTATGGCACTTATTTTTAAGAACATTTTAGAAAACTAATATTGAGAAACTCATTTAAGAATGTAATTTTGAGTGTTGGGCGTGACTTCTTATTTTTAAAATATAGATTCCAAATACGGTACTTCAGCATTTCATTGCAAGCCTTTAAAATTATTCATTTCTGGTTGAAGTGGAAAGGGGGGATGGGGTGGGTTTAGATGTAGAACAAAATTTATAATCGCAATATTTTTGAGTTATAAGAAAGTTAAAAGAATTTGAGAGTCATAAAACATAACTCTTAACAGTTTTTAGTGCAAGGGAACAGAATAAAAAAATCCAACTGTCCCAG
>KZ810309.1:8457-23891 GCA_000696205.2 Oncopeltus fasciatus
TATACTAATTTCAAATATTACTGTATTCTCATGATATTGTATTTCTACAGCCCTGAAGATGGCTTACAATGTAAGCCGAAACGTTGGCAGATAATCCTTCATTAAAAAAATACATTTTTTATTTGTGTTTTTTGGATCTACCTCGACCGAACCCCAACTAAAATCATCTCAGAATAATATCTACGGTCAACAAACTATCTTTTTGAACATTTTATTTTTGGTTGCTCACCTTTTAATTTTTCAAAATTTAAATATTGTTCATAACATTTAATTCTAGAACTTTGATTACGGACAAAAGAATAATCTAACAAAATAGGTAATCTTGAAATCCTTTTCAAAATATATAACCTCCCAGCCTGCAGAATAGAGATAAGAAGTAGAATTGTAACTGGATAATGTATAACCTGATGCAATAGGTCCGCTCCAGTGAGATATATTAAACTTCTTTTGGATTAGGTTTTATAACCCATATACAACGTAATTATATTGAATTATGCTGTTTGGTTTTCTAACATAATGGGAATTCAAAGCAATTTTGTAAATTTTTTTTCATCAAGACTTGCTACTTGAGAACATTATCCAATTATATTGTTATATACCATTTAAAAACATTAAAATTAAAAAAATTAAGAATAATGAAAATCAGACATGAAATGGGATAAAGATGCCCCGGGGCGAAAAATATTGCGAATTTGTTTATCCCTGATCTACTGCTCATTAATGAAGGTGAGTGTTTGTTAATCATGACATAATAATAAGGCGCATTGTCAAGGCTAGGCTTGGAACTGCCAACGAGTACAAATTTAGCGATGTTATAACATATATGTCCAACGGTGGTATTTTGGGCTGGTTCATTTGAAATGCTTAGGGGGGGGGGGGGGCACCGTTTCACCTGGCAATCACACCTCAATAAGAAGGCATGAGCAATCGCAAGATCTGTATGAGCGAGGCAGAGCAAATTTGAACAGGTTGAATCTGGAAATGGTGTTCTTATGAAACTTTAATTTTAATTAAAATGGTCAGACAAGCAGGGGGGAGTCTATTGGTGCAGGGTCTTCTTGTAAGTGATCGCAAGACGACAATATTACATTTATCATATAATTATAGAGTTATTGGAAGCATAGTACGATATTTTAGTTTTAAATGCCAATAATAATACAATTTTCATTATGGATCCAACCAAAATGCATGAATTATATCTAGATCAATCGAGGATTGCTAGCTGTAAGAAAAGAAATGATAGATTTCAAAAATGAATCATACTTAATTCCTAAGAAGAGTTCTAAAACTCAAAGAACAGTATCGTGAACGGGAGTTCTTGATGTGAGTTGTGTGGTTCAGTGCCCATGAAAAAAAAAAAAAAAAAATACTTTGAGGAAATCGGAATAGAGAAAATAAGCTATATCAATAATCGAAAACATTATTATTAATATATTGAAAGTAATTTACGTTAAATTCTGTCTACTCTTTTATTTTTCCTTCCTTTATTTTACCTAGAACTTCCTTATCTCTGTATTAATTAAATTATTAATATATTTGAAGTATTTTATATATGTATATTCTGTGTGTGTGTGTTTCTCACGAAATAAAAAAGTAACAACCTCTTTTCAGAGTATAAATATAGAATATACAGAAATGTTACGTCAATCAAACATATATAAAGACTACATAGAATTGGCCTGTATTCATGTTTGTCCAATGGAATTGTTGCGTGTTGCTCCACGTCCTTAATACCCGTTATCAATCCTACTCTCAATTTATTAATTATTGATATAAATTAATTGATGTCTTAGAACCGCAAATAAACTGTAAAACTCTCCACTTGGAACGTACAGACCATTTTGAGCTCACGTCTTAATCTATTGGAGGCAACATTTATGAGTCCGACGTTTCAGGAACACTTAAGATAAGGCGTTAGGTTTGACTATACTTATTTGAAACCTCTACAATTTGAAAATTTAACAGAAGAGCTCAAAACTGAAAACTTTCCCCCAAAGGCGTAATTGAGGAAAATTAAAAAAAAAACCCAGCGAAAATCGACATCATGAGCTTGGAACTTTTCAGTTTGTTATTAAAAAAATATTAAATTCCTAATGTAAAATGTTAGTATCCAATTATCCCTGGAGTCGCCTCCCAGTTTTTATTAAACTAATCTAAACCTCTGGTTTGTTCAGGGAGTAGCATTTTTTATATACCTCTCGTTAAAATAAAATTTCAAATCAGAAAGGCATGTAATTCAATGCACGGCACTAAAGCAAACTATACACGGATTTAACAGCTAATCACGAAACACAGAGTCCGAGAACTACCAGAGCTTCGGTTAGTTTTTTTTTTTTTAACGGATCGTAAGTCACACATCAACCCTCTTGGGGACCTATGAGTCTTTTTTGGTGTTACCTAGAAATCTCCTCCTCCACAAGAAGCGGATTTACTCAATGCTGATAGTCAATAATACGTCCACACACCTATGGAGAGAAGTCATAGTTAGTGATCCATACCTTGCAATACTTTGGACTTTCATGGCATGGTGAAAACTATAATCGGAGCAGATTTGTTTCCCAGCATGGACTCCGTGTAGACATTTGGCCAAAGCAGCTCATTGGGCAGAACACTGGTTAGCGATATAAGGAAGTTTCCATGACAGGAGGCCTACTGTTTCAACCATCCCCAGTAACTTTAAGGAATATCGACATTATTAAATGATTATAAGCATTAATTCGGTAATTTTCTCTGGGTTAGCAATCTTGTTTGCCCAAATTATAAAAACTTTCTTGACAACGCCAAGTATTAATATGTTAAGTAGAAGAGAGTTTCATAGCAGTGCTATGTTTACTTCAAAGTTAGGATGTGGGCAAACCCACATTAAAGAGGTGTATTAACAATGTTGTGTATCATATTATAAGTTTCCTTAAGCCAAATTTAGTAACTTTAATCACACTTAGATACTACCTATTTCAGGTTTTTTGCCACCTTACTACAGAGTTATATAACTATACACGTATTTAACAGCCTCTAACTTCTGAACAACATAGTGCTTTTATTAGCAAGCTCTGTAATAATTAAGGTACAAAGATAAATATCACATTCTAACTTATCAGAACACTAATTGCTACAAGCTCTTAAAAACAACCCCTCATACAAACTTATTTTTATGGTTCTGACATGACTAGAGATAATAAAATAAAATGATATTTACCCTTTTCCCTGTCCATTAACTTCATCGCCAAGGGAAAGGAAAGTCCCTTGAGCTGCTTCTCTTCCTTTAGGAGAGCCCATTTTCTCTTCCACATTTTAAATTGTGTCATGAGGAAGTGCTCCTCCTGCGAGAGTAATCTCCCTTGTCTAGAGGTAGTGTGAATGATACAAAAAAAAAAAAAGGGAATGGATCCTCAAAGATCCCACCCCCCCTCCTAAAAGAACTAATGTCCTCTACAAAATTCCCTGTTCCACACCTAATTGCCTTGGTTCTAACATTGGACAAACAAAAAACCCTATTTCCCATAGAATCAATAACCATAAAAATGTCATAAAGAATAAACTAATAAAAACTGCCCTCACTAAACATGTTTTTCATGAAGAAAACACATTTGACTTCGAGAGCATAACCATTCTTTCCACTGAACCCAAACGTCTTTTGTCTGAAACCGTTCACATTAACCTACAACACTATCCATTTAACGGCAGAACGGACATAGAACAAATTTCCTCAACTTATTCAAACATTTTCAACATTCTAAAAACCATCAGGCCTCCTTCTCAATAAACCTGTCAAACATTTTTCCCAGTTCTAAAGTTACCTATTCCCAATAATACCCTTCCTTTTTTCCTTTGTCCTTTTTATTGCCCCCCTTTTGAAACAGGCCGCTTTCCCTTTGTACCTCCCCCCCCCCTCCCAATGTGTTTCCTGAAAAATTATATTTCTTAAGTCATGGAAATGTGAACTTAGGGACAGGACGTCCTCTCCCATCTTCATGATAGGCAGGTGTAGTAAATTACTGTTTTAATGTTATTCAATTATATTTTAATAAGATGTTTGTCTAACATGTTTTTTAAATTCTCTTACATAGCTTTCTACATTCATACTTTTGATATCACATTACATTATGGTAATTCTGTATTATAATGTTGTCAATTATTATTGTATTCTCATGACATTGTATTTCTACAGTCCTGAAGATGGCTTACAATGTAAGCTGAAACAATGGCAGATAATCTTTTTAAAAAATAAATACACTTTTTTTAAATTTGTATTTTTTTTTTTGGATCTACCTTGACTGTACCCCAACTAAAATCATCTAATAATTAGAAAGTTTGGAATTGAGGAATTGTCTAGACCTTCAGAGCCAAAAATATTACATAGCATTTTTTCATAACTTTAAAAGTATCACAGCTAATAAAAAGCTGGAGTAGTCAGTTTGGTTACATTCTCTCCCACTTGATCCTCATTAAAATGACTTTCTTTTGACAAATTAAAAAAAAAACAAAAAAACTAGAGAGCAAATTTTATACATCCTGATAGTTAATATCAGTATTGATTAGCTTAGAGAATAATAATCATTGAATCAAAACTTTTTTAAAATAAATAGTTAAAACGTAAAGAAAAATTAATGAGTATATTTTTACTAAAACAATGTTTCTGATCAGAGCAAGAAGAAAGTGTGTTTTCAGAAAAAAAAAAACTGAGGGCTACTATACATATTTTTTTGATTAAATGTATTTTTTTGTTTTGCTGAGTAAACATATTTTAGAAGTTAGAGAACACTTGTACTGTTAAAGAAAAAGAAAAACAAGTTTTTTCTTCTTCGAGTAAAGAAGTATTTCAATAACTACTTGGAAATATCAATAGAAGTTGATTCTCTTTTCACAAAAATTAGATTTTAATTTTGGGAACAAGTAAAAAAAAAAGTCTTATCTAGTCACAAAGATGGATTAAAAATTAATTGCAATGCTCTTCTAAACAGAGGTCTCTTGAATAAACTTTTATGTCCTAAATATTGCCATGAAGAACTAATAATATTTTGGCTTAAAACCCCTCTCCTTTTTTTCTTTTAATGCATCCCATAAGTGGTAAAGCCGAGCAAAATATTTATACAGTAGTGTTTTCTTTAATTAATCAAAAATATAATTTTTTTGATAAGCCTTGCCATACCTATACGATTTTCATGATTTTCCTAAAGGCTTTCCACATCTGTCAATTAATTTAAAAAAAATATGTAATTGGTTTTAGCATGAACCCTCTATTTGGAGGAGCAGTAGCATTGTATAGGGACCATGAGTGTCCCGAAGAAGTTTAGAATGAGTTTCATTAGCTAGAGTAGTCCAGGTAGTTCCTACTAATTAGTTGTAGGCCCTGTGTCAACAACTACCATTCTTTTTTCAATAGGCCATGATTTTCTCCATTGTGGTTGCCTGCTTCTCCCTATCAAATACCTATACTTAGCTCTGCAATTTAGTTAGCACAGTATGATAATTTATCCAGATTTGGTCTACTGTTACAAAGGAATATACTTCCTTGGACAATCACACAGTTAAAAAAAAAAAAGTATAATCTGCAAACTGTTCAACCTACATTTTGGTTTATTTTAAATGAAACAGACAGGCTAGTGATGGGAAAGAGGAAATGTGACAGGTGATGGCAGGAAACATGGAATTGAAATAGCTTGCTCATAGCTCACTAGAATCAGGAGAATTTGAGAAGATCAGAAACAGTAAACAATTATAATTAATAAAAGAGATTGTCTTCTTGTTAAATCTTCATTCAATCTATTGTTGATTAACTTTCATTATGCTGTTATAACACTTTAAAATATAAACAATTATTTCAATTCTTAACAAAATTAGTCTATAATAAAATAAAAAAATGAAATGGATGTGAAAATATGTTGGACCATAAATTGATAGATCAGCTAACAAGCGAGAATTATAAGGTAACTATAGAGACTGCAGTTAGGGTCAAAATTTACCATTCCTGATTTGCCATCCTAAATGTATCAGAGGAGTGATCCTAGCATGAATTTGGGTCCACCTTCCTTGAAACAAAATTCTCTTTCTGAGAAAATAATTTAGTAGTTTTCCCCCAGTTTATTCCTTTTGGGCATTCAGTATGATAGGGCACCAATCATGTCCAGTCCTTGAACCTGATGCTAAGGATCCTTATAATCCAATGTAGCCTCCTTTTGCAGAAATATGTATACGAGTGTGAGACCTAACATTTCTAAGAATGCTGAGGGGAACATACACACACATATATACATATATTAGTGCTGAACAAAAATTAAAAAATTCTGTATGCGATGTCTGTGTTTTCACAGCTAAAGCAGTTATATACTGAATTTATTAGCCCTGTTAACTGATGTCAAGAGGATTTTTCAAAAAGGAGCATAGTTAATTGGGTAATTGAAACTTAGTAGAAAGAGAATACACAGCTAAAGAATATATTGAAGGAGTCTGAAGCACTCTTTTTTCACATCTTTTTTTTAGTCAATATAACAATAGAAAATCTATTATTAATGTAAGCATTCCCTGTTCAAAAAATGTACTTAGGTTGTTTTAATGACAGGTTTTTTGAAACTTTTCCCAAAAATGATTGTCCTTAAATGAAGAGAGGATTGTCGGGAATTCGGTCATGATAGTTGAACAATTAAAAACTAATTTGTAACCAAAATAGTTTTTAGTTTATTTATTTTGGTTACAAATTAGTTTGTAATTGTTCAACTACCATGACCGACTTCCCGACAATCCTCTCTTCATAAAACTTGACAGTCAACAATTAATTTCATATAGATTGTCCTTAAAATTTACATAGACATATATTTAAAAAAAATGAAATTTGGCATAACACTTTCAACTGTAATTTGAATGGCTAAGTTTGTTATAGAGTGAAATTGGATGAATGGGAGTAGGGATTTCCTGAAATGTCAAGTGCAAGTACAAAGAGCTTTTCGATTTAGTGGTCATAAGATTTAGTTTAGAGAATGGGACTCGACACATATTTGTTTAGTGATTATGATAATAGAAACATTTTAGGAGTTATTCATAAATACATCTTCCAGGCTTGACCATCTAGAAAAGTTACATTTTGTCTGACTTTCCAACATTATGTGATGGCTTCTTCGGGGTTGAAAGTAGTGTTATGGGCTACTGGTAAATAACAATTAGGAACAAAAATAAATTAAAGCTAATTTATTACACAAAATAAGTACTCCTAATAATTAGAGCTAAAAATCAAAACTATAGCCCGTAATAAAAAAAAAAGAAAAAAAATATATATATATTTATATAAATTACTTACAGCATGACACTCGCGAAACTGACACAGATGGAGACTAACTGACTCAATGGCCGCTGGCAAGCTGCCCTTATTAACTTCAGGGAAAGGCCGAGGAAGCAAAGGAATGACAGAGGAAGTCTCTGGCATCCTTCAATTAGCCCCTTCCCACACAGATCTGAACCTCAAATCACCTACTTCCTTAGCCTTTAACTGTAGAATGAGAGCAACTACAAGTCCAGAGGGCTATTTATACCAGCCTAGAACCGAAACTTGATCTAAGTCTGCTTTCCCATTGGTTGTCTCTTATCAGTTCATTTCCAGAGATGTTTGTCTGGCTTCTGTTATCACTAGCTGCTGTGCTGATTCCTGGTTTCCAAGGCTTCCCTAACTGTTCTGGGGGAGTAATCACTCTGGCTAAGATGGTGGCAGTCTCAAACTGTATTCGGTGGGAGGTGTCTACAAAATGCTCCGCTAATGCCGACTTTTCTCTGGGCTATGCTTTATGCTGGAAATGTGTTTCTTGAGCCTTGTGTCTATCATTCTGCCAGTTTCTTCAATATATGATTTCCTGCACGAAACCGGAATGTTGTACATTCGTTGGATCCTGAGTTCCAGCTTATTCTTAGGGTTAGGGAAATTCTTAGCTTCGGCCATTAATTCCTCTCTCTCTCTCTCTTGTTTATGTTTTCTCTTCCTCTGAACCTTTTCAAATACACTGGAATGGTAGCCGTTCTTCAGATGTCTTTTTTCCTTTCCCAATGAGTCCGTCCTGATAATATTTCTGCTTGGTTTAGGTAAGATGTATATGAATCCTTCCTTCTATGCCGGGTGAGATGTGAGTCAGTATGAAGATATCTATCTATCAATGTAAGTGGGTTCCCTGTATACAGTATGACCGAGGAGATGCCTCTTCTTTTCAACTAGCACATCCTATTAGTTGGCTTATTGCCTACCCATATCACTTCATTTCCAGAGGTGTCTGTCTGGCTTCTGTTTTCAGTATAAAGTGTAAAAGTAAGTTTTGTACTTGGTTAAACCTGGAAGATGTATTTATGAATAATTCTGGAGACTGTGGAAGCCTAGCTGAACATTTTAGGAGTTACACAGCAGAATTGAATAATTAGGAGTTTTGCCTGCATGAATAATTATAATGAAAGGATCTTTTCATATAAAGGCCTAATGGCCTATACTAATGTGATAAATCTAGAGGGAGAGTTAGTGAGTTATTTTAGCCCTTACTAAATATTCTTTAAAGTTAAATATTAAAACTTTCAACCTGTGGATTTTTTAGTTAATAGAGTATAATAATGAAGAAAAAAGGTTTGGAGTTCACTGTCTTGGCTCCCTAAAAATTGATTTTGTAATACATTTATTTGATGATTAAGTAACAGAGTTTATATAGTTATTATAAAATATACATTTTGGAAATATAACTCAAAGGTTTCAGCTCTCAAAAGTTAGGATGAATGTATTTTCGAATTCAATAATTTGTCATAAAAGGAAGTCATTAGATATTATAATAAACAACATTTGTGTCATGCAAATTAATAAAATATTATAAATTGGAGTTGATGATATTTAGATGTGTCAGATAAAACTTTTTGCATAAGAATACTAATGTTTTAAAAAACAAAATCATATATTAATTTAACTCATGGTACAGGAGCCAAACCCCTGGCTATACGTTGAAAATAAACTTTGAAGCTCTAAAAATCATATCCTGTATTTCAGACCAATTTATCAGGAATCTTAGTTAAATCATCATATGATTGCCTGAAACAAAACAAAAACTTTTATAAGACCACATTACCAGTTCTCTTATTGATAAATTAATTTGTAAAGGAGTGATGAGGAGAGGAGAGCAGAGCGGGAGGTCTACCAAAACTAGAAGTATAAACAATAGTGAAAATGGTTTAATATCTCTATGTCAGAATGGTTTCATATCCTTTAACCCTTTAAGAAAAAATAAGACGCATTTTTACAAAAGGCAATATAAAGCATTTTTTAGTAGAACACCAACAGACACAATGCTGCAAATTAAGACACCGAGAGTATAGTTGAAAAATCAGGTTTCAACAGGCTGAACAGTGGGAAATGCAATATAAGGAGTAGACAGGGAGGATATCAAATAAGAGGTTTAAAGTATTTTAATAAATCACATGACAGTGAATACAGAAGTCGCTTTGAGCAAGTGGGCCATAAAAATGTTAATCACACAGCATCTCTTCTCCAGAAAACATAGAAGGGGAATAATTTGAACATTTTAAAATCTCTTGAAACAATTGAAGAAAGCTGATAACCTAGATTGTACTGGTATCCTAGGCATTAGATATACCTTTTATTGGCAGAAGAAATATTTCTTCTTACATGGCTTATGCGACACCTTAGCCATATAAGCCATCTTGAACTCCACACTACTATTCTCTCTCTATTTCTACTTTTCTCTGGTCTAATATTTTTTCCTTTTCTTAATGTTCATCTTAAGTTAACTTTATTAAGTTTCATTTTCTTGAATCATAGAACTGCTCTAGTTTTTTTTATATTTACAATTAATTAATTAATATGATTTATTATTATTTTATTTCTTAATATAACATTTTAATTTTACTATTTTGAGTAATTTCTTTACATAACTGATGCATTTTATTTTATCTTCATTTACTTATTACTATAATAAATATAAATATATCACTCAAATTGTTATTTTTGTAGCAGGTAATGGAATCATCGATCCTGAAAGCTGCTTTGCTAATAAAGAAAGAATAAAGTGTGAAGTTAGTGTCTTCCCAACATATTGCTTTTATAAGAGATTTCACATAAACACACCAAATATAATGCAATTAAAAAAAAATACATGACCATAACTTTTAAATAAATATTTCGTTTCGGGGTTTTATTATAATTAATTAAAAAAAATCAATATTACAAGTTTTTACTTTCTGTATTATGAGAATTATTATTAATTCAGCCTTTTACCACTTTTGTGATAGGGTAAAATTTATTTCCTAATTATTTTTAGAAAAATGGACTATTTTTTTTTCTTTTTTTATTGAAAGTTGGCATTATGAGTTTTAGTCATTCTATAATTGAGGAAATTCTAAAATAAACATGTTCAGTCCTTAAACTCTGAAATAATATGAATAATACATCATTTACAGCAATAATGAGAGACTGCAAATCTCTGAACTACAGAGTCTCATTAGCCTCAAGTTAAGAGGTTGATTCAAAAACTCCTTAAATTAGCATTTTATTCATTCTTACACATAGAAAGTTTATTAGAATACAAAATTTTCATTCTGAGGAACAAATTTTGCTGAAGTTTTAACTTTTGATTGCAAACAGATATCAACAACATTTTTTCACAGTTTGGTAGACAATTTATCATTTTATTCATCATAAAAGTAGGAAAAAAAAAAGTTTTAATAAATTGTCTATTGTTTCCTCATATTACCAAAACACTAATTTAAAAAAGGGGTAAAAAATAAGAAAAAAAATGTTATTACTCATATTAGTTCTCATTTTGGAATTTTAATCAGCAGTTTCTGCCATCTATGGTCACCTGGTTAATTTTAATAAGCTTTCTGGGGATATTACTTGAGTTAGTAAATTAATAAACACAAACTGAGGCATTCATGTAAGATAACTAGAGTTAGTTGCTTGTCACAATTATTGACTTAAGTGTAAAAGAAAAAATTTTTTTTTTCAGAATGATATTACAGAAAAAAGGATATGAAAATTAGAACAAAGTGAAATAGAAGGACTGTAGGCTACCCAGGTTGAGGATTTATGTCAGAAAACTAATCTGGATTGTTTTAACTAGGAGCTGAGGTGTGTGCTATTGGGTGTCCCTGGGTTGGTATTTCCAAGGGAGGGGGAGATAACTGCTCAAGCTTAACCTGGAGCTTTCTATCCTGATGGAGATTCCATGCAAGGGTTAACCGAGGGATACCCTAGGGGGGACAGTACATTTTTGGGTGTCCAGTTTTAAAAGTCTAAAGGGCAATGGTATCTAGGTTAATAGGTCACAATGTGAGAGTATATCTTAAGAAAATCGCAGATTCGCCTTGGCCAGGTATAACTTGGTCTATTTGCACAACTTTCTGATAGAACCTGAGAAAACTACGCTGGGATGAATAAACATCTCCCAATCCACGTGGAACAGTATATGTGGTGGATGACTTAGAGCACGTATTGGCACCTTGAACAATGGGTTGAATGTCTTTTTCCTTATTCACTGAAACTTCAATATAATAGATGTAGCTTAGCATTGGATTTTATCACAGTGAGTGTAACATAGACTAGCTTCTTCATTCCTAAGCCAAGCAGGGACACTCATAGTGACGCTAAGGCAATAAGGCTAATTATAATAAATGTCATTTTTGCTCAAAACTTAGGAAAAGCTTGCTCAAATATTTTAGGAAATTTATTATGAGCAAAAAAACTCTACTGAGTAGAAAAAAAAATTTACTTTTCAGGAAGTAAAGTCATGTAAAACAACATATTCCTGTATAACACAATAAAAATGGTGTTATGATTATCCACTGATGAGGATGATACAGTCATGCTTGTCAGGAAAGGCCATGGCACCCTATCTGGTATCCTACAAATGTCTTTAGATCTAGTGCTCAGGTGGTGTAGGGATGAGAGTCTTGCAATTCATCTGGATGGGGTTGAGATTGTGCCATTCACCAACAGAAGAAAACTGTACTACTTAAGAGTTGCATCTCCAAGGAATAAGACTAAACTTTGCTAAGCCAAATACCAAGATGTTTTCTTATGTTCTAAATTTTGAAGCTAGTTTATAAATCTTTAGTTTTTCCTAAATAGCATTGATGAAGAATAAAATAAAGAAAATTTGATGAGGTTGAAAAGAAGGTAAGTGAGGGGTTTTTCTAATCTGTTGATTAGAAGACAGAGGAAGACAGGAGAAATTTGAGTAAAGAACTCATATAAAAGGAAAAAAATTGTAGAGGACAGAGACATGATGAAATAGCCTCCTATCAGAGGGATGATTGAATTGAAAAGCACGAGTATATGGTATAAGTATGGGATTGGACAAGAGACTGGCTTCTGACATCTGAAGGATTCAGAAACAATTGTCTTTAATTAATATTAATGAGAAAAATACCTCAAGAAAGGCAGAGAGAAGAATGTGGCAACACAAGACTAAAAAGAAAAATTGAAAGAGTTGAGATTGGGAAAGCTTGGGTCAAAAATGATAGTGAATTTTTTTTTATACAGTGTATATAAAAAATAAGGATGGAGAAGTAACCTCGAGAATTACAGGTTGACCCAGACAAGTTTATTATGGCCACAAACTTGGGTGAAAAAACAAACAAAAAACCAGTCCCGCAACAGGCCATATAGGCTCATGGGGGAAATACATATTAAGGATGTATTTATTCTCAACCTACAGTACACTAGAGAAGGTGTGTGGTCAACACATTGTTCTGGCTGCCTGATATTTTCCCATTCAATAAAGATTGGTACCCATTTAAGGCTGGATTTTCCCTAGAAGAAATCCTCTGGGTCCCTTAAACAGTAACTCAGAAAGAAAAAAACTTCCTAAATAATGAAATTAATTTTGGTATATAATCACATGCTATATTTTCTACAAGAAATGCACAGCAAGCCAGACAAAATTTTTACTACCTTAGCTGGGAATCGAAACCGGGTCTCCTACTTTCAGGGTAGGCGCACTGTCCCCCGAGGCAGCTTCGATAATCTCTCCAACTCCCTGCACTTTACTCTGAGTCAAAATCCTCAATTAAGACGAATATGTCGTTTTATACTTGAAGGAGCTAACATTATCAGCTATTTATTAAACTCTCTTTCAACCTGATATTTCTTTTTAAATAATGAATTAATTGTGGTATGCAATCCCATGCTAAGATAGTAAGATTTTTTTTCTGGCTTCCTATGCATTTCTTTTTAATAATTTAGCGTGAGATTACATACCGCTGTGCTTACTGTGTGCAGTGAGCATTAAACCCGGGACCTATGGCTCAGGAGTCCAGTACCTTAACCACCAGAGCACCGTGCTCGCATTCCTTGAGGTCCCACCCTCACAGTGTGAACAAGAAGCTCAAAAACTGAGGCAATTCGAGAGGAAATGTATACTGGATTATGGTTTGGTACTAATGCCACATATTGGGCTGAGAGCACTCTAAAATTTGAACAATCTGGTTGCCAACAAAAATTCTGAGCTGGATAAGTAGAATGTGTAAACAATTCAAAATAATAGTAGAATCATACAAGAGATTGACTAAGACAATCTCGAAGTGAGGTTTCAGAAGTTCTAGGTAGTGGTGGCTTAATTTTGACAGTAAGTCCCAAGTAACTATAATCTTGGAGCTGTGTTTCCTTTAATGGGTGTGATTCTATTTTTAATCACCAGCAGAGTTACATTAGAAAGATCTTCATTAGAGCAGAGATAGAGCACAGGGAAGCAGCCTTTCTTTGTGGCAACAAGAAAGCTGTGTAACAGAACAGTTTTATTATAGCTGAAAAGAGAGTGGGGGAAAGAAATTCTTTATGCATGAAGCTTACAGACAGGAAAATGAAGAATGCCCCTTTTGAGAAGTGGGGAAGGTAAGGTACTGTACCTAATTGGATGAAGCCAGAGTAGCTGAATAAATACCTTATGATGCATAATAACAGTAAAGATTGACAGGGACTGCTTGTGCAATCATGACCTCTAGAGCTTCACTAATGTTGCCAACTTTGAAGGAATTAAAAGGGATGAAACTTTCATGCCCACAAATGTTTTGTCTGCCCTGAAAAAAACTCTCCTGCAATGACTTATATATTAAAATTTCCAATTTTTACTATTGTTCGGTTATTACGCTTCAAGGAATTCCTATTTAAGACTCTTGATGATTTATCACTTCCTAAATAACTTGAAGAGGCAAAAACCGTCTTCATATAGCAGGTTCAAGACATTTCAGCAGTGACTCTTGCTAGGTGATGGAATCAATCAGATTCAAAACACTAAAAGTTTTTGAAGATGAACATGAGAGATCTAAGGGTATGTGGCAGGCTTAGAAAAACCTTGATTGAAGCATTTTAAATGTTATTTAATGCTACAAATGAAAGTGAAAAGGATGTACTTTAACATGGCATAAATACTTATCACCAACAGGTTAAGTTTAACAGAAGAGGGCTTGCTTAAAGAAATAATGAGATTAGAAGAGTCTAAGATATTACAGATACATCTGGATTGCCATGACCCTTACAGTATTAAACAACACAGAAAATAAAGTTGATACCATGACACATTATATAGAAATGTCAAGAACTATCTTCTTTCCAGATAGCTTCTAGAAATAAACGCTGGTGTCTGGAGAGCTGACCAACCTATTAATGTTGTGAGTACATAGTTTTCCCAGCTAAATTTTATGCAATTTAAGTATTCTTTGAACATCTTTAAGAGAGCATATGAGTTATAGGTTATGAATTTATAACGACAGACATATTACTATTAAGATCGATCAATAGTGTGTAATCTTGATTGGTTTGTGAATGCGAAGGCAGCCTTAAAAACTGTGAAAGAAAAACAAGATTGACCTGAGTATGGGCTCCTGGACTCTCCAGAATCCTAAGTAATCAGTAAGCGATTAATAAGCTACCACAAGAGGATAAACAGAAGGAGTATCGATTTCATCTGAACTACAGTTAGAAAAAAGCCTCTCTATAGCCAAGTAATATATCATGAAAGTAACAATAAAAGAACAGAAGAAGGCATAGACAGAGATAAGACAACAAAAACATTTTAAATATTTTCTAAATAGACCAAAAAGAAGAGCTTATTAAGCTCAGTAAGAAGAAGTCTAAACAGTCATCTCACTATATAGAGATTGTAAGCTCAGAAATCACAGAGTTCTGAACTGAGCAAAACAGCACTTCGCACATTCTTCAATGAGGTGAGAACTAAGTAATCTTCAGCAGAATGAGGTGAGGACAATAGGCAAGAAGTGGTAGAGTCCAGTTGGAATAGCAATAGGAATATCTATTTATGCCCCACATCCATAAAAATCCTCACTAGGATATTGAATTTGAGTTAAAGCCATTCAGCATTTTTCCTTCATTCATTAAAAAAAATAAATAAAAATAAAAGATAACTAAATGGAGTTTTTAAAAATTTTATTTATTTATTTTTTTTTTT
>KZ810310.1:9521-21523 GCA_000696205.2 Oncopeltus fasciatus
TGTGTGTGTGTGTCTATGCATATGAGTGGTTTTTTTTTTTGTATACTCTTAATTATAATCTTTAGTTGAAAACTGAGCATATGTTCTTGTATGTTTGCAGTGACACTATGATTCCAACAATGAAAGAAGGTTGTTGCAACTGCTCACTTAGAACTTCAGCCAAATGCATCACCTGGCTACATTTTGTAAGAAATTCAGATGGATACTTACTCTTAATATTTCTAAACCTCTCAACAGCAAACATTAGCTATAAAGGGCTGCACACAAATCTGATCAGTCCTAACTACTTTTAGTCCAAAAATAAGCTCTAATGAGCCTTATGAATTAAATTCATTAATAGTGCACAGTTTCCATATTTGGTGCACTCTTTCCAGTGGCATTTCCATTCTCTGTGCCTTTGATGCTATGGTCAAGCCAAATTGCGCAATGTTCTTCACATCAAATTGATTGCTCACCTCCGATTGTGTTGAATTTTGCTATATTTTTTATCATGCATACTCAAATTGCTTAGTTCATATCCAGGATATTTGAAGTAAAATCTTATTTGAGTTTTATATTTTACGTAATCTAAAAATTTCAATTTATTCATAGTTATTAAATATTTTTAATTTATAATTAATTTTTTACACAGTGCATAAGCAAATTGCTTTGAATTTTTTTTCATTTAGAAATAATTAACATTATTATTGAAATTGAAGTTTAAAAAGTCAATGAAATTTTAATTCATTTATGGATCAGTAAACGAAGATTGAAGTTAATTTTTTTTTAAATTATAAAAAAATGTCCATCCTCATGTTTGATGTAGGCTTTATATTGGCAAAGGATATACTTAGTATGTGTGTGTCCAGCAGACGTATGTATGTATGAGTTCGTGTGTTTGCATATATGTATATATATTTTTTTTCTCCTACCCTGCCATAAGGGAGTTTAATCTGCACACACCATACAAATATTGTATACAATGTACATGTATAGTAAATAATTACATTAGTTGATTACAATATACAAATAACAAAAAAACAAAACAAAGCAAACAATAACTAACAATTAATAAAAAACAAAAGAATGAGAAAAAAGAAATTATATAAAAAGAATGAATAAAATGAAAAAAGAACTTTGAAATAAATTAAAAATATGGTCAAGAAAAGAAAGAAAAAACTATGCAAGAATGAATAGGTATCAATTATATATATTGTAAACTCAATGTGATAATTTAATTATGAGTATCCCTCATTTATATGTTTAATTTTTTCAAGAATGATTTTATGGAATGTTTTGAATTCTGGTCGTTATTTGTCCACTAGTAAATTTGCTTCTACTGGCCATTTTCCGTATTTCAGTAGTGCCTTTCTTGTTAATTCTGTCCTAGTAGTGTACAGTCGTATATCAAATGTTGGTATGTCTGTTTATGTGTAAAGTCACAAGGGCAGTGAGTAAAATCTTTAAATTTTAAGTATGTAAAAATAACTTGGCTGTACCATGTCCTGTAATATCTTGAGTCAGGTAAAAGTCTGTCCATATGTTTTGTTTCTTATAGTATGCCAGGTACACATGTGTATAAGTATAATTTGTGTGTACTGTCCCATCTTGATTGCCAATGTATTAAGGCCTGTTCATTTAATATATGTTTTTGGTGTTGCTTTGAGATAAGTTTGTAACACCCAATCAGGGAAGAAAGAGAATCCAAAGAGGATGCAGACTTTGTTGCTCTGTCAGCTCTTATCCAAGTGTAACTAATCCGGTTGTTACCTTTTGCCTGTAAATTATATAAAATTGCTTTTGTGTCTTCGATTTTTGGGTAGTGGCATTGTCTGTTTGTGATCATATCTAACATAGATTTGCTGTCAGTAAGTATATTAATATTTTATAACAGTTGGCTAAAGGCAGCTTCATCTGAAAGAGTCCTGAAACCTTAAGCAATTTTAATTGCTATTAGCCTCTGGATCCTTTCATAACTGGTGATGTGTTTTCTCTTTAAAAAAGGATACCAGATTTCGACTCCGTATGTCAGAATGGGTAAAATGGCACCCTTGTACACAATATTGAGGGCTTCTGTCTTAAGGCCTCAAGTGGCCTTAGCTGTTATGGATAAAGAGTTTATAATTTTAATTAGTTTATNAGTTTTTAAAGAAAACTTATTACAAATTTGTCTGTAAAACCCAACAACAAAATTTACTAAATGTCACAAGTGTTTATGCAACGTTTTATCAAACTTCTTAAGACACATTAAAATAAACTTAGCTAAGGAAAGTCCCTACTAAACCTAGGCTGTCAAAATTATCAACAAAATTTGCTAGATATCACAAGTTTTTACGTTGTCATATTTCACACTTCTTTCTGTACATTAAAGCATACTTTGTTCGGCGCCAGGGTAGCTCAGGGTATCAATTAGGTTCTCGCAGTGCTGGCGTTGTTACGGGTTCAAACTCCCACCCAGGGTAAGCTTTTATCGATAAATAAAAGCTTGTCCTGAGCCATGGATGTTTAGAATGGGGTGGCAACCTATAGATAGCTCTTCCCACCATAACCCGAAGTGGTTGAATGGAAAACTAACACTTGAAAAAGAACAAAAAAAAAACTTAGTTATAAGGACGTTTGTTATTAAACATAAGATGTAGAAATTATCAACACAATACGTTAATTATCATATATGTTTATGTAATTCTATTACAAAAGTTCAACTACACACTAATGCAGGATTTGTTTTGGAAATTCTCTCTTTCTTTCGAAAATAGTTCTAGTTTTCTTTAAGGTGAAAGTAATCTACCATAAAGATTCTAGAACCATCGAAACTTTTAGAAAATAGGGGATTTTTCTGNTAAGACAAATTAAAATAAACTTAGCTAAGGAAAGTCCCTACTAAACCTAGGCTGTCAAAATTATAAACAAAATTTGCTAGATATCACAAGTTTTTACGTTGTGATATTTCATACTTCTTGCTATACATTTAAGCACACTTTGTTCGGCGCCAGGGTAGCTCAGGGTATCAATTAGGTTCTCGCAGTCCTGGCGTTGTTGCGGGTTCAAAATTCCACCCAGGGTAAGCTTTTATCGATAAATAAAAGCTTGTCCTGAGCCATGGATGTTTAGAATGGGGTGGCAACCTAGCTATAGCTCTTCCCACCATAACCCGAAGTGGTTGAATGGGAAACAAACACTTGAAAAAAACAAAAAACAAAAAAAACTTAGTTATAAGGGCGTTTGTTATTAAACATAAGATGTAGAAATTATCAACACAATTCGTTAAATACCATATATGTTTATGTAATTCCATTACAAAATTACTTTCTTTCGAAAATAGTTCTAGTTTTCTTTAACGTGAAATTAGTTTACAATAAAGATTCTAGAACCATTGAAACTTTTAGAAAATAATGGATTTTTCTGGAAATTTTGGAATCTATAGTAAGAATAGAAGTGAATTTAGAAAAAAAATATCAAATATGAATATTTATTTATCAATTATTATTTAAATTAAATAANTAAATTTTAATCAACTACTCCTAGGATTTCATGAGACCTTTTCATGTCGGGATCAGATACGTTATGGTAGTAGGTTTGCCTTGAGCAAACAGTATGGTTCAAGTCTTGAGGATCATTCATCGGGAAAAGGCTTTAAGTTTTAAGAACTGATTGACTTCAATTCGGGTAAAGGATATTAACTCTTGAACATCACTTAATTAATATTACATCTGTCTTACACTTCCTTTATTATAACCACAACAATCAAAACAAGTTCTCCCGCCTTTATTATCTAGTATACCATAGAGGTAATTTAATAGAGTTATTTTATATTTAGTCCCAATAAAATGTCCCACTCCGGCAAAACTGACAATGTTGGAGTCAACCAGCATTATTTTATTCAAAAGTACGGATGTTTGTATGAAAGAGGTAGCGACCCAGACCCTTTTCAACAGAATGCATCCCTTCTACATCCATTTAAAAATACACCACAAATTATATATATATGTGTCATTAAGTGCTATAGCTTTCACAATTTTTAATATAGAGAAATTAAATTTGGCATTTGAGCTTTAGGTTCCTTCTGTCGACCATTGGATGAGTTTCCTAATGGCTAAAATGGGTCGATGAAAAAGTGTGCTATAAATAATGAAAAAAATGTAAATTTCTAATGATGCCCCAATGGGCAATTATTAGATTAATTATAATGAATTAGTGTTGCAAAAAAATAATACAATTGAAAGCGTGAGGAACTCCAGGAGTGGCCGAGATGGAGAGTTTTAGCCCAGTAATAGAAGTATTTTTTTTGAAACTTAACATTTTATTTTTATCATATAAATTGATATTTAGGAATACTGTAGAAATATTTGGGAATGTTGAATTTTTCTTTCTCTCACAAGTATTTTTCAGGGAATCTGCAATTAAATACTATATGTAGTAAGCATTAACAAAAGTATCTGAAAACTCAATTATCTTTGCAATGCAAGTTGCTGAATGTCATAAGTGTTTACGTAACATAATTTCAAACTGTTAACACACACTAAAGCCGGAGTTTTTAAAGAAAACTTATTACAAATTTGTCTGTAAAACCCAACAACAAAATTTACTAAATGTCACAAGTGTTTATGCAACGTTTTATCAAACTCCTTAAGACACATTAAAATAAACTTAGCTAAGGAAAGTCCTTATTAAACCCAGGCTGTCAAAATTGTCAACAAAATTTGCTAGATATCAGAAGTTTTTACGTTGTGATATTTCACACTTCTCACTGTACATTAAAGCACACTTTGTTCGGCGCCAGGGTAGCTCAGGGTATCAATTAGGTTCTCGCAGTCCTGGTGTTGTTACGGGTTCAAACTCCCACCCAGGGTAAGCTTTTATCGATAAATAAAAGCTTGTCCTGAGCCATGGAGGTTTAGAATGGGGTGGCAAACTATAGATAGCACTTCCCACCATAACCCGAAGTGGTTGAATGGAAAACTAACACTTGAAAAAGAACAAAAAAAACTTAGTTATAAGGACGTTTGTTATTAAACATTAGATGTAGAAATTATAAACACAATACGTTAATTATCATATATGTTTATGTAATTCTATTACAAAAGTTTAACTACACACTAAAGCAGGATTTGTTTTGGAAATTCTCTCTTTCTTTCGAAAATAGTTCTAGTTTTCTTTAAGGTGAAAGTAACCTACCATAAAGAATCTAGAACCATCGAAACTTTTAGAAAATAGGGGATTTTTCTGGAAATTTTGGAATCTCTAGTAAGAATAGAAGTGAATTTAGAAAAAAAATATCAAATATGAATATTTATTTATCAATTATTATTTAAATTAAATAACTTTTTTTTTTTACATTATCATGTTACTGATTAATTTTAACGCTAGGATGATGCTATGATGGTTGTTTAATAAAACAATAGTTGTCTATCCAATATTTTTTTAATAATACATATTTTGCTTATGGAAATTTAGTACAATTTTGTACATTATGACACATTAAAAAATTTTATATAATTTGAAATATTATTTTGGACTAATATTTATGGAATCTACATTTAGTAGAGTCCTCATAATGTTTAAGCCTTTTGCATTGCTAATAAAACTTCTTCAGATCTTAACCGATCTGGAGAAACTAAAAACGCGGTCTGTTCAAATTTNTAGTCGGATTGAATACGTCAATTTTACATTATTATTAGTGTTATGAAATTAAATAAGAGCAAAATGAGTAGATAATAATAATAATTTTGTTAATGGAAAACATTTTTATGAAAAATTCATATTAAAAATGATATTTACAACTGTAATTTTGATTGTTGAGCTCTTCTCCTATTCCTTCCTCCGTACAGTTTAGACTCTTCATTTTGGATCTTACTTTTACCCCAATTGTTCTCTCCTGCTATGAAGAACGAATAAGTAATTTTCTCTTATTTATGTCCTTCTTTAATAAAATGTTTGAGGTCAAGTAGATCTTTTAGTAATTTTACCCTGTTCCATCATGCTGGACTTCCAAAATTTCAAATGGAAACATCAAGTGTTTGAATTGAGAAGGTTAATTTTTCTATGAAAATATTGAGATGGAAAATTGTAAAAGTTATTTGATTTAATTTTGTCTTACAGCCTATAATAACAGTCTTTACAATACAGATTAAAAAATAATAAAAATAAAAGTTATTTGTAGATATTAATAAGCATATACAAAAAAAAAAAGAAGAAATATACCTCTCATCAAGCCACTTATATTTTATATACTTAATATTGATTTATTTGATTGTATAGGATGATACTATGGGAGAACAACAAATATTGATTCCCTATCAGGGGCATTTATCTAAAATGACATTCAGGTGATAAGGTTATTCAATCAGGGATTGTTGGTTTCTCCAATTAAATGGAGCAGATGGCGTTGGAAATTGGTGAATGATGAATGTAGACTGTGCCCCTCCCACCTAGTTCTCTGGACCGAATGGCCAGCATGCCGCCGATACGGCGGTGGCGAGGTAGTGTTCGCAGGTAAACGCGAGGGCTGCGCTCGACTAGCAGATTTCCCTTATCTCCCAAGTACAGGCGGACTGAGATAAGAGACCGAATGACTTAAAGATAAGGGTGAGCTACCCTTACCTTTAGTCTCTAGCGTCTGGGAGGCCGCTAGAGTCCTACAAGTTACTTCTCTTTAAATGTCTCACAAATGTTCAAATCTCACTTTTTACTCAAATTGTACAGAACGTACACTTTAGAAAATAATATTTTACATTTATATCTCCAATATTTTTTTTTTAAATTCGGTCTTCATCAGATCTCTTCTTATCCCGGCTCAATTTTAGTTGGTTTTGTAGAAATAACCTCAAAAACGGAATATTTGTTATTGTTGGATACCCAACCATGACAAGGATTTAAAAAATAATATTATTAAACGCATTACAAACACTTATTGCCTCAATGCTTAGAGTATCAAAAATAAAATCGTCAACCTCTCTGGTTTTTGTTGATGTAATAGAAAAATCTAACTTTAATACATTATCTGATATTATTAAGATGTTTATTATCTGACTTTTAATAATTTTATTGTGCAAAAAAAGGAAGCGAGTTATTTATAATTTTACTTTATAAATAATACGTGTATATAGATATTTTTGATGAGCCTATTACATTACATAATGGAATAGTAATTCCAAAATGTCAGCTTTATACTTTATCCCTAATTCTGTTTTAATATGAATTTTTCAAAATAATATTCCTTTCAAAATACAGAAAAATTTAGTCAAACAGGATTATGGAAACGATATAAATTTAAAAGTCACCTTGGAGGTAAATTGTTACCTTCAAGAGCTGAATATGAAAAAGAAACGTACAAAAATAATATAGAAACATGTCTACATTATTTTTGTATGTTAATCTAACAAAGAAAAAAATAAATTAAAATATAAAAATGTGTGTAATCGCGAATATATAAAATTAATACTGAACGTATTGTAAAGAAAAAAAAATGTAATAATATTCTAAGAGTAACATACCAAATAGAGTGAAGAGGAGAGAGACTCGTGCTCAACTGTGTCTTCATCATGACTGATCTTTTTTTTTAAAAAAATTATTTGAGAGTTGTGAAAGGAACAGGAAACAGATGTAGTAGTGGGGTAAGGATAAGAGGGATTATATGGTTTGAGGTTCCTGGAAATATCACTTTTGGGAAGAGGGGGAAATAAAAATGCTATGAGGTGGTCTTATGATGATTTTGGTTTTAAATTGTGAAAAATATTACTGTATGTGGAAGAAATATAGTCTTTGTCTGTTTTGTCATTGATGTGGTTTCGTTCAAAATATATGTTTAATAGACTCAGCTATAAGTCGTTTCTCAAGGTTTGGTTCAGTCGCAAGAAGTGTGAATTTATCAAAGTCGAAAGTGTGTTTGTCAGTAGTAGAGTGTTTTGAAAGGGCTGTGGTGGTTTTATTATTTATAATGTCATGTATATGGATACTGATTCGTCTATGGGGTTCTTTGTTTGTCCAATATATGCTGTCGTACAATTTTGAGTGGCGTAGGGGATTTTGTAAATGACGTTAATTAGTTTCAGTAAATTTTGTAGTTTGTTGTTATTGGAGAAGCCTTTGAGTAGTTTGGGGAAGGTATTAATTAGAGATTTATTGATATTTTCTGATAGCGTGTAAATATAGGGTACGGAACGGAATATTGGAGTGTCACTAGGTGGAATTGGAGTGGTGGGGGGAGTGGAATAAGAATTATAAAATTGATTGGAGTGTCTATTATGTGTCGTGAAAAGCCATTATTGTTACGAATGTCTATTAGGTGTTTAATGTTTTTGTCGGAGAGGTTAAGGGCTCTGGAAATGAGATTTTTTGCAACATTTATTTTTTGATGGTAAGAGTGTGAGGAGTTAAAATGTAGTAGGCGTCCGGAGTATGTAGGTTTAGTCTACCAGTCAGTAAGTATGGAGTAGTCTTGGATCCTGATCAGGAGTAAGTCAAGAAATGGGAATAGATTGTTAGATCCTAGTTCAATCATAAATTTTAAGCGGGGATGGTAAGAGTTAAAGGAATTGGGGGTTTCTGGTACTTGTCTGTGTTGAGTATTAATAAGAGGTTGTCTACGTATTTTCTTATAAAAAAGATATCGTTCGAGAAAGAAGGGAGAACTGTGTCAAGCAGGACCAGTCACCATTCATGGTGATATTAGCTATGTCTGGGGCGAGACAGTTACCCATGGCCAATCCTGATGTCTGTCTGTAGAATTTGTTTTGGAAGAGTAGGTAACCAGAATTGCAGCGTAGTGAGAGACTCTGCAGGTAAGAATCAAGGCAGGAAATAAAACTGTCACAATGGACATGTGAAAAACAAAAATCGTCTTAAACAATTTTATCCTTACATCCCTTGACGTCACCAGAATCTTTACGAACATTCCCATAGACATCGCTCACTATAGTTAAAAACAACTGTCACGCTGTTGAACCACACACAAATTTACCATTCGATTCTTACCAACAGACTCGCTCTATGCCGAGTGGCCGAAGGTTCAAGATCAATGTCAAATATCTTCGACATTAATAGTGCCATGTACCAAAGTGATTAGACAAATATATTTAAAATTTCATTTATAGATAAATTTGCTGTATATATTCTACTTAGAACTAGAAATGTTATGTAAAAACCTTTTATTAAAAAGGATATTTAAAGTTGTAACTATGAAGTCTGAGTAGCTACTCTTCTCTAACCTTCCAGAGTCTGCCTTAGCAGTTTTACCTATCCCCTTCATTGTTCTTTCCGGTTTCTAAGATGAAAGAAATGATTTACTCTTATCTATGTTTATAGTTAATGACATATAATTAGTGTATGCTGTCTCTTCTACCTGAGAGACTTTTATTTTCAATGCTATAAAATGTAATTATTAGATAATTTTAGTTGGGGTTCGGTCAAGGTAGATTTAAAAAAAAATACAAATGTAAAAAAAAAATGTATTTTTTAAAAAGATTATCTGTCAACGTTTCGGCTTACATTGTAAGCCATCTTCAGGGCTGTAGAAATACAATGTCATGAGAATACAATAATAATTGACAATAATATAATACAGAATTACCATAATGTAGAGTGATATAAAAAGTATGAATGTAGAAAGCTATATAAGAGAATTTAAAAAAAAAAAAAATGCCAAATTTTGAAAAATAATGGATAACATTAAAACAGTAATTTACCACACCTGCCTATGAAGACGAGAAAGAGGACGTCCTGTCCCTAAGTTCACATTTCCATGACTGAGGGTAAATATAATTTTTCCGACACACACCGTGGGTGGTAAAAGGGTGGGAGGGAAGGTAAGAGGCGGAAGGTACAAAGGGAATGTAGCCTGTTTCAAAAGAGGGCAATAAAAAGGACAAAGGAAAAGTGGAAGGGTATTATTGGGAATAGGTAACTTTGGAACTGGGAAATATGTTTGACAAGTTTATTAAGAAGGAGGGCTGATGGTTTTTATAATGTTGAAATTGTTTGAATAAGTTGAAGAAATTTGTTATATGTTCGTTCTGTCGTTAACTGGATATTGTTTTAGGTTAATGTTAACGGTTTCAGACTAAAGGCTTTAGTTTTCATAGGGTTCAGTGGAAATAATGGTTTTGTTCACGTATTTTTACAGCCTATGGAAGACATTTTATTTCTACAGCCCTGAAGGTGGCTTACGATGTAAGCCGAAACGTTGGCAGATAATCTTTTAAAAAATAACTTTTAAAAATTTGTATTCTTTTAGGATCTATCTTGACCGAAACCCAACTAAAATCATCTAATAATAATATTGACGGTAAAAAAAAGTCCCCTTTTGAACATAAAATGTAATTTTTCTTGTCATTTTACTGAGATCATGAGATGTGATGCCTAAGTAAAAGCAAGGGGAAGTGCGTCAGCGACGTAAGACTAATTCGCTAATTGCCCGGGGTCGTAGTGGAGCGCCACAATGCCCCAGAGAAATAAAAAGATAGGAAGAAGTCTTTGGGCTAGAGGTTGCAGGCCTTAGAGAGGGAAAAAAGAAACAACGTGGTTCTCTTGCAAGGCTGTCGTATGGCGCCTGCCACGCCTGTCATTGTTCGCTGGGCCACGGTAATGCGGTAATGGGCTGTGAATGGTGCCCACGCTCTACTGGGATACATACTAATCGTCGGTGGCAGTCCCAGTCCAATTAGCCCGGCACAAAGAACTCTTCGAAAACCTCGCGGTCATCAATCCTCAGATTAGGTGTCAACATGGGCCCAGCACATCTTTTGTCCTGCCGAGCTCCGGACTCTGACTTTGGGATTTCCACATCTCTTCAGAAATTCTAATAGGAAGACAAGCTATTTCCGTTTGAAGCTATAGAGGAACTGTTTCCTGAACGACTCTTGCATTGACCACGAGCTCTTAGGCGCGTACCGTTTGTATCCAGCACACCCCCCTCTTATTATTCCACAACATTTATTTTTACCTCTGATCCGAGCACTTTGGAACATAGAGGGGGGGGGGGCTGTCTACTGGAAAAGATAAGGGCTAGGCAGCCACCCTATTCTAAACGTCTTCGTTCAGGGCGGGATTTATAACCGTCGCTCCAGGACTGAGTGACCAAAGGTCTCCTCTCTACTACCCCAGCGAATAACCATAAATAAGGGTTTATTTAATCATAACTCTGTAATTAGCGATAAAATGAATATCAACTATTTTCTATAACAAAATATTAAAATTTGTTGAAGAAAAATTTAATACTTTAGCAACCAGATTTTTAAACTTAAATTCAATAATAAGTTACTGTCATTAAAATAATATCCAATGGTTTCCAAAATAGAAAGATATTGACTTTTATTGCAGATATATTCATTAGCAACTGGTATTTGCAGGAAGTGTAATCTATAAGTCGGGTTATCAACTTAACTAATATTTTGGGCGCCGACTTAGTCGAAGGTATCCGTTTGCATGAGTAGAATAGGGTTGGTATCTGCAGATACACCCAAACTCCATGACACGAAGTCGGGGAATCTTCTTCTCACACTGCGGAAGAGACATGCTTCTCCTGGGTAGTCTGATAAAAATACATTGTGTCTAACCCGTATTTAATGAATACATTGTGTCTAATGAATATTTCTGTAGAGGGGCTCAATAACTTATTTTGTAACCAAGAGACATCCTATAACTTATTCACTTAAAATAAAATATTCAATTATTTATATTGAAGCTTACAGTGGGGTTTATATGTAATTGAATTTTAATTATATATATATATATAACAATCCCATTATTTATTGTTTATTATAGATTCCATAGCGTATTTACTGATTTCGCACAAGCTGTATTCATTTTCATATTTTTGTACTGGTCCAAGGAAGGTCTTAATTGGTTCTCCCTTTTCCCTACTACTGCCCAGCATGTATTTTTGAAGTACATTCTATCCAGACCATGGCTAATCGGCAGCCAAAAATTTGATGGATTTGTTTTACGCTAAAAATTCATTTGTAATGGATTCTTGAACATCTCGTTTGACTTCTGCCTCTTCATATTTAAGATAAATTTAATGCTAA
>KZ810311.1:41658-55611 GCA_000696205.2 Oncopeltus fasciatus
TATATATATATAATTAAAAAAAAAGCAGTATAAGCTGTGTCAACCATCTAGAGAGTCAATCAAACTTGAAAGTTTTTTTTTTGTATCTCAATATTTGTCATAGTAACAATCTTATATGTTGATCGATTCTGGAAACGGAATTTTACAATATGAGAAAGTCTCTGAGGGTATATTACTTTGTGGTTAGGTGAGTTGGTGTCTGGAACTGGTAAGCTGGAGTATTCATGTGAATACTCCATCCTATCAGCTCCAGTCTGGTCCATCTCATGTTTGGAACATCAAGTCATTAATTTAATACCATTTCTTAGCAGTTTTCGTATTATACATGACTGCGCCAATAGGGTAAAGCCATTGGCTTGAGAGAAAACCATAATTTCTAGGCTTTCTTTTGTTTCAGGCGGCAATGGGACTTGGCACCCTTGAATTCGGCTTCCAGAAGTGCCAAGTGAAGGCCAAGCATCTTTTCTCGGTGACGCAGCACGTCAGCGCCTCCGTCTCCTCTAACTCCATAGAGGCTCAGGTGACTTTCGTGAAGAACGGCAACCAGTGCGTCGCGAACGTTGATAGGATAGCTCTCGCCAACCTGGGGAAGATCAATTTGCACACCGGAGGTAGCGTTCTGCACAAGATCGAAGACAAACTGCTCAACTGGATCGCTGGACACTTCCACGGAAAGGTCGAGGGTGCCATCAACAACGCCCTTGTTGAGGCTGCACGGAACAACATCAACAAAGCCAATCTCTGCGAAAAAATACATGGCTTAGCTTAAGGGTTTTTAGCGAAATCAGTTTATTTTTTTAATGTTGTTGTAAATAATTATTATTTATTACACAATTAAAAAATTATATAAATGAATGTTACTTTATTTTACATCAACCTTTTTCTTTTTTTAGTGTTAGCCTACCATTCAGCCACTTTGGGTCATGGAGGAAGGGACTATCTACAGGTTGCATTATTATCATCCAAGGCTCACGAAAATCTTCTATTTATCGATAAAAACTTGTCCTGGGAGGGATATGAATTCGCTGCGCAAGGATTACGATACCCGGCCGGGTCCTAAAAATAATTAGGGACGCCAGGATAGCTCATGGGATCCGTTCGGGTCTCGAATCCTGGCGCTGCATGTTCGAATCCCGCATAAGGCAGGTTTTACAACATGTGAGTCATCATGGAGTGGGAGTCATCAGTGGAGTAAAAATAGATAAATTTAGCCATGCCCTTAAAAGTCATGACATTCTGAAATATACTAGTGAGGCTCTACGATCCTGGAAGAACAATGACCCTCACAACAGTGTACGGTCATTGAGGTCTGTCTGTCACTTGCATCTTCTTCCGTCAGCTAATTCCACAGTCTAGAAGGGAGTGATAGAACTTTTTCTTCATCCATTAGCAAGAAAGCTGAGAACATAGCAGCCAATGAGCGAACACACCCGAGGACTTTGAAGTTCCCCTTCGCGCATGTCCTCCATGGGCCAAAACATCAGGATGAAGATTCTCTGCATCACATTTGTGCATTCCTGCAAATTCATCACCTTCCATTTAAGGAAATTTATATCAAGGAAATAAATCTAGAATATTGTATTATATTACAATTATATATTACATTACTTCAACATAATACACACACTCACACAAACATGTGTGTTTATATATATATATATATATATATATATATATATATATATATATATATATATATATATATATATATATATATATATATATATATATATATATATATATATATATATATATATATATATATATATATATATATATATATATATATATATATATATATATATATATATATATATATATATATATATATATATATATATATATATATATATATATATATATATATATATATATATATATATATATATATATATATATATATATATATATATATATATATATATATATATATATATATATATATATATATATATATATATATATATATATATATATATATATATATATATATATATATATATATATATATATATATATATATATATATATATATATATATATATATATATATATATATATATATATATATATATATATATATATATATATATATATATATATATATATATATATATATATATATATATATATATATATATATATATATATATATATATATATATATATATATATATATATATATATATATATATATATATATATATATATATATATATATATATATATATATATATATATATATATATATATATATATATATATATATATATATATATATATATATATATATATATATATATATATATATATATATATATATATATATATATATATATATATATATATATATATATATATATATATATATATATATATATATATATATATATATATATATATATATATATATATATATATATATATATATATATATATATATATATATATATATATATATATATATATATATATATATATATATATATATATATATATATATATATATATATATATATATATATATATATATATATATATATATATATATATATATATATATATATATATATATATATATATATATATATATATATATATATATATATATATATATATATATATATATATATATATATATATATATATATATATATATATATATATATATATATATATATATATATATATATATATATATATATATATATATATATATATATATATATATATATATATATATATATATATATATATATATATATATATATATATATATATATATATATATATATATATATATATATATATATATATATATATATATATATATATATATATATATATATATATATATATATATATATATATATATATATATATATATATATATATATATATATATATATATATATATATATATATATATATATATATATATATATATATATATATATATATATATATATATATATATATATATATATATATATATATATATATATATATATATATATATATATATATATATATATATATATATATATATATATATATATATATATATATATATATATATATATATATATATATATATATATATATATATATATATANTATATATATTTATTTATGAAAATATTTCAAATGTCCAACTTAAATAGCAGAAAGATTTTGAAATTTGGTAAAACATAATTAAGGTTATTGACTGATCATGTTTTCTTTTAGCCATTACAATTCTAATTGTCATAGTACTTTACAATTTTCTCAATTTGAAATAAAATCAGTTTTATAAATGATTTATTTATTTCTAACTAAATTATAATGCCTTTTATAAAATAGTAGCTGAGTTATGTGTTATATGCTATGTTTTTCTTTAGGCTTTTCTCAGGGGTACTTCTCTCCAAAATAAATCTTACAGTAAAAGAGCAATTTATTTGTTTGTATTTTGAATTTCTTTGTGATTGGATCATATGGTGTCAGCTGCAAAGCGATAAAATGTGACCATACACACGCCAATATGGCTGAACACAAAGACAAGATAGCGAAAATATAAAAGAAAAAAAGTAAATGTATAGATTTTATGAAAAATATTATTCAATAAATAAAGGAAAAGTTCAACAAATGTTTCTCATCCACATTGGAACTGGAAAGTTTTTTTTTTTTTATTAAAACAGAATTGTCCAAGATTTATTTATAAATTAATTGACAGTATCAATTATTTATAATAGAAAAATAATTAGTAAACAACCTATTTCATTATAAAAACAAATATCTTTCGAATTATTACATTGAAATATGTGACAAGGCCAAATAGTAACTAGTCCATACAGATACCCTCTCCGAGTGCTTGATAAATAGAATGTTTCAGATAATAAATTCAAGTAAAAATAAATTTAAAAATGAGAAATTTATTAAACAACCACTCAACATATGTAGAATATTCTGTATTAAGCAAACCTCTTCATTTGTAAATAGTTATAGTAATTTCGTAAAAAAATGATATTTTTATGATGAATTTAGTATTAATAGCCCCTTCTCCTTCAAATATTGTAATATTTGTAATTTTAAAATCATAACGTTTTGAAAAATAAAAGATACATAGAAATGAATATTAATGAAGATGAAAAAAAAAAATGTCCGTCACGCAAGAGCTGAGTAATCCAAGTAGATTAACCATATTTCATTAAATATGGTTGTAAATATGTGTATATGACGAACTTATATTTAAGAGCCGGGGAAAACAATAAGTGTAATAAGAATTAGCACTAAAGTTTCATCTACACTGGCAAGAAAGGAACAGTAGGGATCACCTACCACAGTTATATTTGATAATATCCGCTTCAGTGAACATAGTAAAATCAAGCGACAAGAACTCAACAGATGCCAGGGACTCTTAAACAGCCTTATAAATAGGCGCTCACAGCCCACATTAGAAAATAAACTGACCATCTACTAGACCATAATACCATAATACGACGAATCTAGACATACGGTGCAGAACTGTGGGTTGCCGCTAATACTTCCAATGAATGACAAATACAATCCTTTTAGTCCAAAATTCTTAGTATAATTGCTAACGCTCCATATTATGTGTCCAACTCTACCCTTCATCACGACTTTAATATTCCTTTCGTCCAAGATCTCATTTCCACCCGCTTCACACTTTTCCACAGCAAGCTTCCATATCAACCTTATGACATATCCCTAACGTCGGATTCCAATCCTTACAATCCTCCACGGTGACTAAGCCTTAATGCCTAAACATATTAGGAGTAAGGTCGATAGGTCAATAAGCATTTTTTTTTAAATATTATAAATTTTACATCTAGTATGTTATTTAAATATTTCAATTACTAAAATGTAAACGATTACACCAAAATTATGAATTTTATTTTTTCTCGAACCTCCCCGTCTCATAAGCCTACGGCTTGTGGCTTACGGCTTACGATTACCAAGTACTTTAGTATGTATTAAATAAGTGTAGAATACAATATGTGTGTATGTATAAGATGAAAAGGTCATACTTTTTACACTCATTGTTCTTGGTGGCTTCTAAATTTGTTTTATTATTTATTTTATTTGTCATTATTTATATCCAAATTTAAGGAAAGATAGGAAAACTGCATGGCTTAGGCAGCTCCTGTATAAGGAATCTTTTTCAATTTGTTCTTAGTCCAAACCACAAATCGCCCCTATGACAATTTCAGCAATTCATCATCATATATATATACATATATATATATGATTATTGTTATATATTTGTGTGTTTTTAATGCATTTGAGGTAGTGCATGGTCAGTATATCAGTGTCTGATTATTTGCAGTTCATTATTCAATGGTACTCAACTAGGAATCATAACAAATCAAAAGCAAAATTAACGTTGTTTTTTTTAGAATTTAACTAGGGGTTAACGCTCAAGTGCCAGTCTTTTAATAACTTGGTTCTCCATGTATTCTGTCATTATTTAAGCATAAAATACTTATGAATGGTAAACATTACTTAAATATGTGCTTATGTGTTTAGCTATATTTAACTAATATTAGATCTAGCTAGCGCCCCTGTTGAAAAGTTTATTTAACCAATGACCTTATAGCTATCTATAATTGTTTATTTATTGGATGACAATAATGTATTGCATAAAAAACATTCACATTAATCTTACTCACTTATCACATATTAAGTGACAGTTATTATTATATACAAGTGCACTTAGTTACCCATTACTAGAAGATGACAAACAGTTTAGGTTTTTATACAGGAGTTGATTGTTTGAAGTGCTTTAATGATGTATTTTTTTGTGTTAAAAAAAAAACTGCTTACTATTACATAAAAGGCCTTTGCTTCCATGTTGTGCTTAACAGTCAAAATGCTGCGTCTTCTCTGTCTTTTGGCGGTGATCGGTCTCTCCCTGGGGGACACCGTAATACTGAACCAAGTGGTCGATCAGCTGATTAGTGGGCTCAGTGCCGAGCTCGTGAAGTCCGGCAAGGACACTCTTCACGTGGAGGACATGTACCAACACTGGAAGTACAGATGGCACTTCTTGAAACTTTCAGGTCACGTGAACTGCCACGATGGCTACGCTAGGTCTCTGGCATCGCTGAGACGGACAGGTGACGTCTCTATGACAACCAACGGCAATGCCATTACGTTAAGGGTAAGTTACCCCTAACCCCAACAATTTCAATTACCAATTTTTTTCAACCCTTCAGAGGAGGGGGCTATCTACAGATTGATATCCCATTCTAAACATCCATAGCTCAGGACAAGTTTTTATTCGTAAATAAGTGCTCACCTTGGGCGAGATTTAATCCCACAGCCCCAGGATTGACAGTCCCGAACAGATCCCACAAGCTAACTGGCGCTTCTAACAATAATTTTATTAATGCTAATTAATGCTCAATTTTTCACCGGAAAAAATGTTCTTCTTTTGTGAAAGGCCTGTTACTGTAATAGAAAATAATTAAAATTAAACAAAAAAAAAATGTAAATTCAAGGCATGTGAAGAGTCATTGACAGGATTAGAGAAAAGATATATGCTCGCTAAGTATAGTCAGTGTAGAGGAAAGACGCTTCAACCATCTGAAATAAATATAAATTATATATGGTTTTTTAAATAAAATTTTGTGATGATATAAGCTTAAGTTATAAAAAACATATATTTTAGTTAGTTATATTTTAGTGATTTGCACATGTGGAATTGCCTCTAAGGAGCAGGACTATGAGGGATTCCGGACGACTGCAGCTACCAAGGTCCTAGCGTCCGAGTCACCAAAAAATCAAGTCATTAGAAAGAAAATTAGATAAAATAAATTCATATATGCTTGAACAAGCTTGAAATTGCCTCTGAAAATCAATCTGACAGAAACTAACATCATTTATCATTGCCTAAAAAGATTTTTTGAGAAGTCTGAGTATGCGTACGATTACTAAATTCTCATTATAATTTGACATATTATTGTTCAATTACTAAAATAAATACATTCTGTGTTTTACATTTCAAAAAAAAAGTATCCAATCGAACCTGTTGAACATTTTAATCTCTAATGACTTCCTCACATCTCCATGTATCGCAATATGTCTGCTTCCAAGCACTCCGGAAAGATTAATAAATTTGTACTGAAAATTAATTCAGAAAAACTTTTTACGGAAAAGCATTCACAAAGTAGGTAATTTATAGAGTATCAATCTAGCACTTTCTTCAAGACCAACACAAAAAAAAAAAATAAAAATAAAGTAGGCCAAGATTATAAACATACAATGTAAGGTGTAAAAATATAAGATTCGTGAGGGGAAGATTGTCAGAAATTCGGTCTTGGGAGTTGAAGAACTAATTTGTAATCAGAAAAGTTATTTTTTTTATTTATTTTTTTTTTTTTTTCTCCGATTCTTTAGGGTCCGGCAAGGATCAGATTACTCCGAACACTTCCCTGTGAAAGCGGGCGTTCCACAGGCAGTGTGCTTGGACCTATCCTTTTCACCCTTTACACTGCAGACATCCCAACCCATCCTAATACCCTACTGGCCCTATTTGCAGATGACAAAGCGATCCTCACTTCCCATCCTGATCCTAAAACCGCTTCCAATATTCTACAAAACCACCTAGATGCCATTCAGCACTGGTGTAGCAAATTGAGAATTAAGATAAATGAGTCCAAATGCGTACAGGTAAATTTTCAACTAAGAAAAGATTCCCCCTCTAATGTCACATTTAATAGTATACCTATACCCCACCTTGATCCAGTCCGCTACCTTGGGTTCCACCTTGACTCAAGACTTAATTGGAGCCAACATATAAAAATCAAGCGACAAGAACTCAACAGGCGCTACGGACTCTTATACAGACTAATAAACAGGCGTTCACAGCTCACAACAGAGAATAAACTGACTCTATATAAAACACTAATACGACCGATCTGGACATACGGTGCAGAACTCTGCGGTGCCGCTAAGCCTTCCAACATCCAACGTATTCAATCCTTCCAATCCAAAATCCTAAGCGTTATTGCAAATGCTCCATACTAGGTCTCGAACTCTACCCTACATCAAGATTATAATATCCCATTCGTCCAAGACTTCATCTCCACTCGCTTCACGCTCCTCCACTGTAAACTCCAATTTTACCCTAATCCATATGCCCACTCCCTGTCATCGGACTCCAACCCCTATGATCCACCCCGACGACTAAAAAGAAGATGGCCCCGTGACCTCCTGGGGACATAATCTGTAAATAAATTGAGAGTGGTGTCATTGGTCACCTTCTCTCCTCATGTGATTGATATTGTTTTTTTCTCCACCGTTTTGGTTTCAGATACGTTTTTAATTCTTCAGTTCCCAAGACCTAATCCCAGACAATTCTCTTCTAATAAAACTTTAAAACTTCTAATAAAAACAAGTTACCTCCAAAATAGTGTAAGATTCTTTTTAAATCTCTGCGGCGTTCCAACACGATCACAAAGAATCAGCTGTTCAAAAGACTTGTCAGCTCAATCATTATCTGATAGTTACTTGTCCGCTTAGTGTCAATAATGAATGAAAAAAAAAAAGAAAATTTTTACTACTGCCTCGTTTATTAGTAAAAAGAACATTAACAATATTTTGCTATAAATTAGCAGTCCGTGTGCTATGGTAGTGTGAGTGTAATGTATACACCGCCTATAACGATTCTTTTACCCGTAGGTATGTGCGGGTTATGGTTGCAGTTTTGTCTACGGACGGAAAAAAAAAAGGAATATATTTGTGTATTTATATTAATTTACACATGCAAAGACCTACCTGAAAGCTTCAGCTGGATTGATATATGTCTACATTGTTAGTATCCATTTTTGAACATTACTGAAAGAGTGTTTCGCTACACAGAAGTAGAATCACTTCAATAAATCACTAGAGTGACACTGACATCATCTTCCTTTTTAGTTGTTCAAAAAGCACAGACGCCATCTTTGTTTTTGTTTTTTTTTAAAGCCAACATGATCTTCAGGTAGGAAAAAAAGCTTACCACTGCCGACTAAATATTTGTGTATAACCCCAACATAAACTTATATGTTTCAGGCGGCAATGGGACTGGGCACTCTTGAATTCGGCTTCCACAAATGTAAGGTAAAGGCAAAGCATTTGTTCTCCGTGACGCAGCATGTCAGGGCCTCCGTCTCCTCCAACTCCATTGAGGCTCAGGTGACTTTCGCGAAGAACGGCAACCAGTGCGTCGCGAACGTTGATAGGATAGCTCTCGCCAACCTGGGGAAGATCAAGCTGCACACTGGAGGTGGCGTTTTGCACAAGATCGAAGACAAACTGCTCAACTGGATCGCTGGACACTTCCACGGAAAGGTCGAGGGTGCCATCAACAACGCACTTGTTGAGGCTGCACGGAACAACATCAACAAGGCCAATCTCTGTGACAGATTACATAAACTTGTTTAATTTTTAATGTATTTTTTTTTGTCGTTTTTTTAACTAATTTTTTTTTGTACACAAGAAAAGCATTGTTAATGTTTAACTTTTTTTAATTACCCAAATCTAAAAAGAACTCAAACAATTGAACTCGCACAACATTGAAAGTGATTACTTCAAGAATCTGCAGCTTCCATTCTATTTATCAAAGATAATTAATTTGATAAGAAATCATTTGTTATTATACATCGATTTTGACGGTGTTATATCGTCTTTTAAAGAGGAATAAACTGGAATTATATCTTCATAGTCATTTTGGACTTTATTTCTTGTTCAGCCTACAACCAATCGCAATTTTGACCAGAACAACATGGAACCCACCACAAATGTGGACATACTTCATTATTTGGAAAGTTCCCTTAAGCCATTATTAAGTTACCTGCAAACATTCAGAAGGAATGAAGTTTACAGAATGTTTCAAGAGGTTCTAGATGACAAATTCTTCTTTTAAATGTAAAGAAAAAATCGGAAAAAAAAAACGAACTCAGTCACAAAGAAGCTGCGTATACTAAGGATTTTCGTATACTAAAAAGAACGGAATACGAATTTTATTTCATAAACTAGCGAGAGGACGAACATTAAAGAAAAACCACTAAGTCGAAAATTTCGCCGCTCCTGCCTCGTAAAACCCGTAGTCTCCTTGTGTCCTCACTCATATTCCCCCATTTTGACTAAAGTTGCACTGTTTATGGGGGCTTCACCGGAGAACTTATGCTTCTGCTAAACTGTTTCATCAGGTTTGTCTTTGGTTCTCCAAGTATTAGAGCCCACGTTACAAAGCTGTAATCCGAGTCGGGATGGTTATACCCATCTTACCGTAGGCAATATTTCCTTAATTCTCTTCTCTATCAAGTCATATTTTCCCATTCCTTCCCTACCTCTATGATTTTTTAACTTTCAAATCCTCAGTACTTTCCCGCCCCACCCGATCTCGACATTCCGATCTTTATCCTCCACATTACAAATTCGCTGCATTTAGTCGCTCCTTCCTCATCTGATCCTCCAGGCTCTGGAACTTAAAATATTCGTCACTCTTCCTCCCTCACATCCTTTAAATCCCAGCTATTTCAACATCTCATCTCTGTAAAATTGAGTATCAGGAACTGCTAAACAGCATCTTGTTTTATTTTAATTTTTATCATGATTAATTGTTATCTATTAGTCTTGATGTTCATTATCTTTTCTTGTGTAGCTCTAATTTTTTTTTCTGCCTATATTGTTTTTTCTTTTTTGTTTTATTTCTGTACTTGTAAATATCATCATAGTTCTGTTCAAAATATTTTATATTATTAGCCTATTCTTTATTTTTACTTTTGTTTTTATTGTTGCATCTAGGTCAGAATCAGCTATCCTGTCAGCTGTGACCTTCTTGTTATTCAAGGGGACTTGTGACCTAGAATAAAATTTCTTTAATTTTCTTTCTTAAGTTTGGCTTTAGGCAGGCCGGGAAAATAGCGCTCAACCATTATAATAACTGTCATACCTTCCATGGTCCGTCTTCATTGGTTTCTGCAAACCATCTTCTGTTGGCGAGCGCTTTCGGACATTGTCCAACTTCTGGCCGAATACATTCGTTCATTGTCACTGTCTGTATTCAACTGCGTTTGTATTCTGTGAGTTAGTTGGGCCTAACACCATACACGCAACATCAAATCACCCCACACAACACAAACTCGCAGCATTCAGACATTTAATACGACGAATGAAGACAATCCCACTCACAAAAGAAAACTATGACAAAGAACTACAGACGATATACACAATTGCGCACAACAACGGATACAAACAAACCACTATAGACAAACTACTTACGAAATACAACAACAAAACACACACGAACAGACAACAAGAAGAACAGGCAAATCATAGATACACAATAACATACACAGGCACTGAAACTTACAAACTTACAAACCTATTTAGAAAAGAAGGTATACTCACAGCATTAAAAACAGACAATACACTAAAACGCAACCTACACACGAACAAGAAAAATGCATGTGCGGAGTATACAAACTGACATGCACATGCAACCAGACATACATAGGACAAACAGGACGAAAACTCTAAACGAGATTTGACGAACACGCACGATCATACAAACGACATAAACGGGACTCGACACACCCAACTAACTCACAGAATACAAACGCAGTTGAATACAGACAGTGACAGTAAACGCATGTATTCGGCCAGAAGATGGACAATGTCCGGAAGCGCTCGCCAACAGAAGATGGTTTGCAGAAACCAATGCAGACGGATAATAGAAGGTATGGTAGTTCTATATTCATTGGTGGTGGAAATAACCTTTTAGATTATAATTACATTCGTAATCATTTAAATAAATATTTAAAATAAACGAAAAATATTTTATTTCACACCAAAAATATTTGATAAACTTTTTTCTGCATTACAATCAATTTGTAATAAGTATATTTATTTATTTTATGTAAAAAATAAATATTTTTATGATTATGTTCTATTTGTTGTTTATTGAGAAACATTAAAATTGATGTGAAAAAAACTAGAGCATAACTTCCCCATATGACTGCTAAATAAGGTTATAGATTTTGAGTCCTTCATTAATGCCAAACGTTCATCTATGTGTTAACTGTTAATTCCCCATATTTTCTTAATAACTTAATTTATTTAATTTATTTAAATTTAATTTATTTATCTTAACTGCGGCAACACATTCCGTAAGTATTTGAGTAACTTATAATATTCTCTATATTGTAACCAAATGCTAATATAATACACTGTTAATCGAGGAATCGTTGCTGAACATATTTCCCAGGCTAAAGACTGATGACAGAGAATCAATGGAGATTACCAAACATCTGTGCTTACTGAAATTGTAATGTCAAATACTACATGAATGGCTGGAATTTCAGTTGTAAAAGTGCTTTTCTTATACCTCAGCTAAACTGAGACGAGAGAACATGTATGATTCAGAGTAGAATGCTGAAAAATGTTGATAATATTCTTCCCCATAATCGCGACTTATATTCATTGAAATCCGTGACGTTTGCAATGAAAGATAAACTCCTAAGAGATAGTGTTTAAAAATCCATAAATTTGTAATATTTATGAATAGAATCCTTCTTAAAAGTGGGGAATGCCAATCGCCATTAAGTCATGGGTTGCTCGCCGACTCTGGAAATAACAAATCTTCCCGGGATAGCTATAAAACTATTGCAGACTTAAAGACGATCGTCATTTCTGGTCTCCGTTCTTTTCATAAATAGTAGGTATTGTTTCATTCAAAAGAACCGTTTATTTTAATAGAAGATTTTTTTTTGTTGGGTTAAATCGAGGTTGATCCAAAAAATACAATTTAAAAATGTGTATTTTTTTAAATTATCCGCCGATGTTTCGGATTACTTTGTGAGCCATCTTCAGGGCTATCATGAAGGCGAGAGAGGACTTGTTGCCACCTGGATCAAACGTTCAGGACTGTGTCACTTTGATGAGCCTTGAACATGTGGTCTAGGTGGCACGGCGTCCCATTTCGCCTTCATGATAGCCCTGAAGATGGCTTACAGTGTGGCAGATGATAAAAATATTCTTTTTTTTTTTATGCAATTTTTTTTTTTTTTTTGGATCAAGCTTGATTGAACCGAATAAAAAAGTTTTTATTTTATCAATTTCTAAGGAACTAGTTGATCGTCTAGCTTCTTGAGGAGAAGTTTGTCAAGAATTGGATTTAGGGAGCTGAGTAATTAAAAAATTGTTTAGTACCAAAATAAGTTTTTTTTTTTTTGCTAACGTTTCGGTTTAAATTTAACTCCTTCATTAGGGCATATGTGTTAATGGGGAGAGAGAGTCTCCTGCACTACATTTATATCATGACGGAGTTATTTATGAGACTCTTGGGCTTCTAGATGAGAACATATGTTGCCCGAACAACGAAGGGATTCTCCGAGTTTCTTAATTCAATATCCTTGAGACTTAATGTGTTTTCCTGACAGGAATTCATCAGCAAAAAATATGCTGAGCCTAATATGCATCCTGCTTGCCGTGGTCACCTTCAGCCGAGGGCTTACAGTGAACTTGAATGACGACGTGGATCAGCTGCTCGCAGGACTTAGCACTCTACTCGTCGAGTCCGGGAATGACACACTCCACGTGGACGACATGAACCACGACTGGAGGTACAGGTGGCATTTCGTCAGGCTCAGTGGACATGTGAGCTGCAAAGATGGCTATGTAAAATCTCTAGCGTCCATCAAGAGGACAGGCGATGTCACTGTTTCTACCAATGGAAATGACTCTACGTTCAAGGTAACCGCTCAATATCCTAAATTTTGCTTAAATTATTTACAATTTATTTGTGGTAAATCCAACTATTGTTCCCCATACATGTTGTTTATCTATAGGAGAAATCAGAATGGAAACGTTTCTACTTATTGCGGCCACATTTTTATTTTTGTGCAGTATATATATATATATATATATATATATATATATATATATATATATATATATATATATATA
>KZ810313.1:17768-35451 GCA_000696205.2 Oncopeltus fasciatus
TCAGTTGTTTTCTGCAGTTTACAATGTGAACAACCACCCTGGGGAGATTTCTCCACTCAACGCCATTGCCCTGATGATGGCTTACTAGCTAAGCCGAAACGTTGGCATAAATAAAAATATTACTCCAAATTTTGGTGTATATTTTTTTCTTCCTGGCCGAAACCCCGACCATTCTCACATGATATTCGAGACGGCCAACTAACCATCAACCATGACAAATGAAAAAAGTGTATTTTTTTTTTTTTTTTTGGATCTACCTTGACCGAACCCCAACTAAAATCATCTCGTTTCTTTTTTACCTTAGTCTTTTACGAATGGAGCTATTGAGGTTACTCTCAGGACACATTTTGAAAAATGTCCTTCATACTAGGCACCAAAATAGATTTTAACTGTAGTTTATTTAGTTTGATTGTTGACGCTTTGACAAGCTGAATAAAGCGGTTTTCAGTATTTTTTTCTTTTTAAACGTAATTTGTCGTATAGCTTTAAATGCAAATTGACAGACTTTATACTCTAAAGATTAAAGGGGGATCACGTGAAATGTCTAGTTTGAGAAAAAAATTTTTTTTCGATATACTCGGTTAATATTTAACTTAGGGTGATGACTAAAGGCAGGATAGTTTATGGGTAAATACAAATTTTAGAAGTTACACATCGAAACCCACTATTAGTTGTTTTTTGTTAACGTAATTTGGCACATCGCTTTTAAATGTACATTAAAGAATTAAATATTTTATTTGGTTGTGGTTTTTTATCCCACGTAAATTTTAAACAATTAATGAGAGGGAATAGAATAAAAAAATCTTTCTGTCCCTGCCAGGAATCGAACTTGGATCTCCTGCTATCCGGGCCGGTGTGTTAAGCCATTACACCACCAGGACCAATGGTGGTGTAATGGCTTAACACACCAGCCCGGATAGCAGGAGATCCAGGTTCGATTCCTCGCTGGGACAGATAGATTTTTTTTATTCTATTCCCTCTCATTAATTGATTAATGAATTAAGTTCATTGCTAGGCGAAATGGAACGAATGATAGTGGGGATTGCCTGAAATGTTAAGATTGAGTACATTAATCCACATTTATTTATTGATTAAATATATTTTCTATAAGTGTCAGGGATGGAAAGTTCAAATGTAATTATAAAAATTACATCCGTCTTGCGTGACGGACTTACTTTCTAGTCACCTTATGCCATTTGCTGGGCAAAAAGACAAACCTATGGTTATGGGTGAGCTGATACGACGAGAAATCAGAGTTTTTTTTTCTATTGCTCTCCAGCGCCAAGCAGATTGGAATGTGTGTACGCTGCCTGAGAGACTTTTCCCGCCTGACGCCGGTAACAGGGCGGGGCCAGGCTGACACAGAGCCGGCCTGTATTAATTAAAATCCTCTGGCAGGGAGGACTACCCCCAAGCCGGGGGTTGATTAGAGCTGGGTGGCGGGGGCCGGCCTGGGTGCTGATTTCATTAGAGCGGGGTCCGGGCTTGCCAATTGGCATCGGACCTGCATATTCATCAGATCCGCCAGCGGTGGCACCGTCCTGGGGCTGCTCCGATCAGTCATTCGTTACTCTTGTGGTGGGGGGGACTCACACGCGAAATTGTATCCCTCATGGCCTCTTCCGCTTTATCGCCCCTCCCCCCTCTCTCTATTCAAACTACCCTTCGTCTCCCCCCACCATTATTGCTTCTTCCCATTCATCATCCCTACCAACAATTTTCCCATCCTACATTCATTTCATAGCCAATATATATCAATAACATGCCCTACTCTGCGTCTCCGCTGCTTTTTGCTTACAGTTTTACTCTCGCAACTGTCTCAGGTTAAAATACCACTGCAATAGCTTAAAAAGAAAAAAATGAATAATTGAATTTTACATACCTACGATTACTCATACTTATTAATAATCATTATTAATTTAAATTTGTGTGTCATTAATAGCCATATTTTTTAGAAAATTTACCATAAGTTGTTCAAGCTGTTCAGGTTGGTATTTATTAATTTGAATCGTACAGGGAAAAAAAAAAAATAAATAAATAAAAATGAAAAAAAAAAGCCTACCTTAGAGAGTTTTTTTTCTAACTCCCTGTACGATTCAAATTAATATGTAAAATTTTTTTTAAAGTCGAGTCATGGTTCCAACCGGAACAACTTATGGTAAATTTCTAATAACACACACATTTTTTTTCTAGCTTCCTGTACGATTCAAATTAATAATGAAATGTGGGATTTCATTACCCCTATTATCATCATGATAATTTTAATTTCTATTTATCTTCACAGATTATACCTATGGGAAGCTGGAATAATGTGTGTCTGTACACGCTTTAGCTTCCATAATTTTAAGACCTATTTGTTCTTAATTTATAGATTTCCTCATTGGGCTTCTGTGGCGTAGACCTATAGATAGCCTTTCCGCCATGACCCTAATTAGTTGAAAGGAAAACTTACTTCTACTAAATAAATAATAAAATAAAGCTGGATAAAATTAGTATATTGGGGATTAGAGAAAACTGAATAGACTATTTAGTATCTTATTATTGTTTCTGTTATAATTTTTCCTGATAGTAACAGAAATAAATTAAAAGAATTTGAAGATTCTAAGACACCTATCTAATATTGCCAGTTGTTTTGGTCTCAAAAGCAATTAGTGGGGAAAAGATGAAAAGGCAATAGAAGTTTTTGTATGTGTCTAGATAATACATATTTGGAAAGTGTAAGAACACCACAGAAGCATTCTTTATCATATATGTCCTCCTCCTTAAGACTAAATATGTAATGTTACTGCATGGGTGTCGACATTGATCTGCTATTAGCTTTCTGAAATATTGATGTGAAAACTACAAATTATACGCATTAGGGAAACGGTCGCTGTTTTGTCATTATGGTAGAAAATGTTTTTTGATTAGGGGGCTCTAATGCTCCACAGAACGTATTTACATAATGTGTGGAATTGGTGGTAATCACTGCCCGTCTTCCTGTGTCCTGCCTTTCCTTATCCCCGCTCCTCCGCTTATTAAGTGTTTTTAATGGGGTTTTTATCATTTTTATGCGCGCGGCTTTCTTCTTATAATTACATTTTGATTGCGTTTTAAAATTATTGTTCTAATTTGTTTACAACATTCCCCGTGTTACCGGCTGGCTGAGGTGCTCATTCATAGGGCGGGGGGGAGTGGGATGCATGGAATTCACTGTGCCCTGTGTTTTCTTTCACCAAAACTTATAATGTATTTTCCCTCCAGTCACAGATAATAGATTCATTTACACGCAGTTCACACAAATCCTATGTGTTTTTACCCTTGCGGGAAATCCCTCTCTCTCTCTCTCTCTCACTCTCTCTCTCTTTCTCTATCTCTCTCTCCCTCTCCCCCTCTCTCTCTCTCTCCCTCTCTCTCTATCCCTCTCTCTCTCTCTCTCTCTCTATCCCTCTCTCTCTCTCTCTCTCTCTCTCTCTCTCTCTCTCTCTCTCTCNCTCTCTCTCTCTCTCTCTCTCTCTCTCTCTCTCTCTCTCTCTCTCTCTCTCTCTCTCTCTCTCTCTCTCTCTCTCTCTCTCTCTCTCTCTCTCTCTTATTATTTGTTATTGCTAAATATTAGGAGTGTATGTTAGATAGTTATGAAACATGAGTTTCATATTGGAACTAGAAGATATACAATGGGAAATTACATTCAATAACTTATTTAATATTTTTGTCCATATTTTGTCATATGTAGTCGTATAATTTACCGTTAGTAATGTGATAGTTAAAGAAAATACGTCCTGTTCATAGATAGAGTATTTAATAAAAAAACATCATTATTTCTGCCTCTTAGGAAGAGAGATAAACTTGTTTTGTAAAAAAAAATAGCTGATCATTCTCAACTTACTAATAGATTTTGGCCAAAACGTAACTCATGCACTGACTTCTAGCACTTCCCATCGTCCTCTTGCTATGAACTAGTAATGTCATCGTTAGAGGTTACCAGGGATTAACGACCGTGTCCTCGCCACTCCTCTTATTTCATGATTTTTTTTATAAGAAAATCACGTAATCATGAATTTTTATGAATGTTTAAAAGTTGAGTTGAGTATATTCTTATGCTGCTCTTTCCCAAATACTGCAATAACAGCGGTTACAGGGTAATCAGAACTTGATTTTCAGTTCTGTAATATTTGTATATTATTTTTTTAAATCATTTTAATTTCCTTATAATTAAACATTTGAATTTGATTATTTTTTTAGTGAGAGGAGTTTTTATCAGTTCAATAAGTAGGAGTTGTACTCTCCATTGGTCGACTTTAAAGTTTTAAGTCAGTATATTTCATTTTTATTACTTACATCAACAGTAATGTTTTTTCGCGTTTGCATTCCACGACTGGTCGTAATTTCCCGTTAATTGGTCTATTATTTAGTGGCACTATAAAGTTAATGGTGTTCTCCTGGAGCAGGCAGATCTCACAGTGGCCGTGGGGCAATAAGGTGGCGAGGAGAGGTCCTGTGTCCGACCTGATTTATGCCCTACCTTCCCTCTACCCGCCTTATCTCTCCACAATTAAGGGTTTATTTTAATTAATTTGCCCCCCCCCCCCACCTCCCCTGGGGTATATTTACTGCGCCCGGAGCCGGCGGACAAATAGAACTCGGCTCCGGCAAAGGTGAGCCAAGGGCGGTTGTATCTCTCCACCCACTGCGAAGGAAGTGCCCCCCCCCCAGATCTGTTCTACGGCCGCTTCTAAATTATATAGAAGTTGGCTGAGGGACGGACTACGCTGTGTGGGCTACCAGAACGTGACACCTGATGATCGTATAACCTCACTTGAGAGATCACCTGAAGAAAATTCACGAACTGTCAAAATTTTTGTCCAAGAATGAAACGATATTATGTTTAGTGAAAATAGTGGGAAAAACAGTCTTGTTCTGCTCAAGGGTAAAAGAGGATCCATATACCAACCTGGAATCTTTATTCTCATTTGTCCATATCTGCTTGAACTTTCCAAAAGTTTTCGAAATTGCTGTGTCCCCTGAGAGCAGTTCCATCACGCAGGAGCTCCGTAAACTAAGTAGGTGTCACATCTTTCATATTTGTATAAGATGGAAATAAATAATTTAATTTATTTCTTTATAAATATTTTATTTGGTTGTGTTATTTTATCCCACGTAAATTGTAAACAATTAATGAGAGGGAATAGACTAAAAAATCTATCTGTCCCAGCCAGGAATCGAACCTGGATCTCCTGCTATCCGGGCCGGTGCATTTACCAGTTATGCTTCCAGGACATACCGTCCTTAATTAAAATTTAAGTAATTTATTTTTACAAGCCGAAAAGAACTGTAAAAAGAAAGTAAATTTCACTGAGGCTGTCTCTAGGACGACCAGGAAGGGAGAGTTACGTAAGAGGAGCTAGGTTTTTTTCTTCAATATCATAATCTAGTATGTTGACTAAAAGGTCATTCTACTTAAAAAGGAACTTTGTCAAATATTCTTATCGGATTTTGTATGATTAGTGGAATATTGATTTGATATCTCGTCATGATTTTATATTTGTCTGTATCTTAAATAATTACTTATTGCGTTTTCATATTAATTACACCTTTCTAGATCCCTGAGGCTAAAATATCTGGAGCTTGGAAATCAGTTCTACTTTCAATAAATAATGTTTTCCCCGCCCTTCCTCAAATATTTATTAGGTAAGCTGTCGTTAAAACGGTGCCATCACTCTTCACCTAGCGCTTAATAGAGGCGTTTCCGTGTTTTATTCCTGTTTTGCCAATTCTTAGACATGTCAGGATAACGCGTTCTCTTCTTGTCAAGGATGTGTCACAGATTGGTCTATCTGTTTTATGTTGCATTGAGATATAATTTTTAGAATTTTAGAATTGTCATTGACTTGGTAAATTTTATTTCTTTAGATATTTATACATGCGTATAAAGCGCCTGTTTTAATTGTCGATAAATTAAATTAAATGGTGTTACAAATAAAAACTAAACGCGGTTTTACTGATTGCTTTTAAATGGCTTAATTTTTAGTTTAAGGTGATGTTCGAACTTCTAATTAGTGATAATTGTATTTGAGTTCGTCATATGAGCTGAAACCTCATTTCGCAGGTAAAAGTTCCGACAGTAAGCCCCAAATTGACCAAACTTGACTCAAACTTAAAGGTATAACCAAATGTAGAGTTTTTGTTTACCGTAGATATTATTATTACATTTTTTTTTTGTTGTGGTTCGGTCAAAGTAGATCCAAAAGTACAAATTGTAAAAAATGTGTATTTTTTAAATTATCTGCCAACGTTTCGGCTTATATTGTAAGTCATCTTCAGGGCTATCATGAAGACGAGAGGGGAACGTCGTGTTCCTAAGATCACATTTTCATGACTCACTCAGTGACACAAATGTTCATGACTGAATCAAACTTCAGGTGACAACATATCCCCTATTGCCTTCATGATAACCTCGAAGCTGTAAGCTGTAAACGGTAAGCTTTTAAAAATTTTTTTTCAACCTTGACCGAACCCCAACAAATTCTCTATGAATAATCTCCACGGACAAAAACTCTCCATTTGAACTTAAAGATATAACACCTTTTTATTTTCTACGCATATCAAAGGTTGGATGTGTATTTTCATTTTATTATAGTGTCGATAAAATGTATAATGAAAAAGAAAGTGTATTCGAATGGTAATGCTGAAGGGCAGACGACGGAGTGTATTTTATTTATATTTTAAAAGGCATTCCATTTCACCTGGCGCCTTAAATTAATTGCTAAATTCAAAGTCATCATTGTCATTTAATAAATAACAGGAACAATCAAGTTGAGTAATAATAAGGATAATTTACCTCCCATCATAAATATAATGTTCTAACAAGGCAGTTAGATTTGATGGGCAGTCCAGCTTGGGCGCAGTGTGGTTAATTGGACAGAGTGGACGCTATGACAGGCCGCTTTTGGATTTATTGTGATACGGACCCGCCCACCTCGCAACCGACTCATTCGATTGCTAATCAGCTGTTCGTTTGTTTGTTTATCCCCCTCCCCGCCTATCGCAGGGAAAATAATATGTGTATTTAATCGAATCAGTTTATCAATTTGTACGTTCACATTTGGCCTCCTTATCTCGACAAATGCATCAGCAATTATAGAAAGGAGATGGTCATGCCACGCTCCATTAATAGATATGAATCTTCTCTCAATCTATATATACACAATAGCTTGTTCTCGCAGTTTCGATTCTGTTTTTTCAAACTTATCCCGCCAATGAAATTAAGTCATCCATGAGAAAACATTTTTAAAAAATGTCTTACTTTATTCCAAGTTTTATTTCCGATATATCAAAATAAAAAGTATTGGCCTCTGTACACACACACAATTTTTAAAATAAAATAAAGTTCAAAATTTTTTAGATATTAAATGCGTTTCTTAACGGATGAAATAGTATGATAGGATAATATTATCTGATACTAGTTGATATTCTTTTTCGTCCTTCATAGTTTTTATTGAACTGCGAAATAGGTGAATTGGCAAATTGTCTCATTTATCTGTAATCTTGCCAGTGAAAAAACGAGCTGAGGAAACCAGAAAAAAACCGGGAAAGTATGACCTGGAATGAGAAGGAGTATGATTGTGTGCAATTACAGTAGTGTGACGGCGGACCCTTGGGAAAGCATGCAGAGAATCCCATTCAGGGCCGGAGGAGCGATGCAAAGAAAGATTGATGCTCGGCGGTACATTTGCGCCCGGCATATTTTGCGCGTCTACGCGTACGCCGCGGCGCATCGGCTTCGGACCGGGAGCCGATGTCTCTCCGTGAGAGTCAATCCCTGCGAGCCACGGCTCTGATGGCAGTGGCTCTAATGTGTTACTGAGTATGTCGGAGCTGATGTTTGATTAAGTGTCGTTAAGGTGGCTTGTTTAAAAGAGATGATTTGTCGGCGCTCTCTAACGGGCGGCCATCACCGCTCTTCTCCTTCCCCACACTCCCTCTGCTCTTTCATTAGGTCCTCGTAAAAACAGGGGCATTACTGGGCTTTCCCTCGGCCCCTCGCGCGGGGTAATGTCTTCTTCTCCTTCTTCATCAACTGATCGCCTTGATGGGAGGAAGCTAACAACTCCGATGGACTTAGCTCTGCGTCTTACCGGCTCAGGCCTAATGCCTACTGCCTGTAGACCGATCACTACTTATCTACTTGTCAAACAATGTTTCATTAACCAAAAATTACTTCATATAATATTTACCGTTTCTTCTTCCGGGTTGGACCGTGTTAATTTGTTGATAGTTGCCGAGCTTTCGCACATCATGTGATGGCTTCTTCAGGGCTGAGTAGATATCTGATATACATCTGACGACCGTTGAAGCCTACGTGAACATTATATAATATTATCAAAAGGATGTGTCCATGGTATAGCTTCCGAATTTTGGGTGATTGATGCTATCGGGCATGTGATAATTCTATGTATGTGGCATCTGAATCCTTTTAATCTCCATGTATTCTTCATACTGCCTAATCTCATGAAGACTTATCTAAATAAAATATCTAAAAGAGAATGTGCTTGAAGATAAACGAATTCTCTTCCAAGATTACTTTAAATCATAAATATTACTTTTCATTATTCATTATTAACACATATAGAGCAAGGCAAGTTCCAGAAGCAAAGTATATTTTCGTATTTAAGTCAGTTATATTTTCACTGTAATAATTTATTAAGCCCATTTTCGATTCCGGTCATAATGCTTGTAGAAGTCACAGTACTCCGAATAAGCCACAGCCAAAATGCGCTAATGGTTTACAATTAGGACTCAGCCCTCGGAACTTGGACCTAGACTTAGATATTACTAGTTCCATGATCCAGCATAAATTGAAAGAATGCTCAGAAAACGTGAATTTGAAAGTTGGTACCGAAGAACTTGACCCTGTGGAATCCTCCACAATGTGGTCATAGTTCTGTTTTAGGCAATCAATTTGTTTCATTAGTAGAGAATTTGTTGGGGTTAGGTCAAGGTTGATATAATTTAAAAAAAGTATTTTTATTATCTGCCGAAGTTTTGGTTTACGTTCTAAGCCATCTTTAGGGCTATCATAAAGGCGAGAGGATGGACATGTTATCACTAGGCACAATCTGCATAACTGCCTGTCAGTTATGCCGAAACGTCGGCAGACTATAAAAAATACTTTTAGTGAAATGTATTTTTTTTATCAACCCCAAAAAATTCTCTACTAATATTCTCCATGGACAAAAACACTCCATTCGAACATCAATTTGTATAATTTTGTATGAAATATCAGTCGGTCCTTTTTTACGGGAGTTATTTAATTCTATGTTTATCTCAGACGATAGGTGATTGAATTTGCTAGTAATTTTTATACGAAATTCAACTATTATACCTTGTGGCTCCATTAAAGGGACTGTTCAAAACTCAAAAAGTAAGCAGTGAGTCGCCAACCTTCGAGGTGGACAGGTCCTAAGTCACGGTGAGCTTGACTCTGAGGGTGGGAACGCTGTTTTAAAAATCCCAATAATAACGAAACTACCTCACAATGCGGGAATTTGGATTTTTATTTAAGTACCTGTAAACAAATTTCAAGTTCCTTTCACCTAAAAAATGACATACAGTTTGTTAAAAAAAAAAAAGTTACAAGCCAATTGATTTAGCTCCACTTAATCAATCCATTTGAGATTGTATCGCCAGTAATTTCTTTCTAAATCTGAGGACTTAAAATGTAACCAATGGAAAACCACTTCCTGATATTCACCCTCCTAAACGGAAATAAAACATGTTTACTTGTCTTAATAGCATCATTTTAATTGAGATGTAGTTAGCGTTTTTGAAGGGATAATGGATCTTGCAAGGCATAAAATGGGTTATTTCGTCATTCCATTTGGAGAAATTTTTATTTGTCGCAGCAAGCTTGAGGCATCTTATTTCTAAGCTACTGAGCTATTATTTAACATGAAGAGTAGCTCATTAAAACCTTAAAACAACAATATTTTAGAAACTCTTCTGTGGCTTTAGAGTACCTATGCATATAATGAAATAGAGTACTGAACTTATCGTTGGGAAGTTGAAAATAAAGGAACATATTTACAATAAGAATTCAAAACAAAATCATTAGGAGCATTTGGTTTTTTCTTCTTGATTCTTGATACGCTTTCGACAAACTATAGCTCATTGATTTACAATACATTCTTTTACGGAAGGCATTCTCCTTTCGTACTGGAGGATAGGATCGCGGTTGCAACAATCGACTTGCCATTACCATACATCGACTTGCTGTATACCGTTTCAGCAACCGGCAACAGGCAGGAGATATTAATGTTTCCTTTGGTAGCCGTTTGACCGGAGTGTCAGGACCCGGTAGCCAAGCGGTTGAACGCCCGCTAATAGATGTGGGCCTTTCGATAACTGTGGGATTTATGAGTGTTCCACGCCTCCCGCGGCCACGGCAATCAGTAGCCCAGGAGCTGGGGTTATGTTTGTATACCCAGCAGGTAATAGGAGTCGTTTAATCGAATCACTTTATCAATTTGTGTTGTGAGCTGGAGCCTTCATCCGAAGAGGAGTCCCCCCAACCACCACCAATCATCAGCTCTCTTATTAGTGCCGAGAAATATTACTGCTGCACCCACTTGCTGGATGCCTTCATTAATGAGCGCCACTTATCATCCCTAAGCTGATTTTAATTTAAATTGTTTTCGGATCTATATTTACATATCTACTATTGGTAGATATGTCCCTGATGAGTTTCTGACATCCTCATTTATGGCCTATGATGAGTACCACAGTATTTTATGGAAAATTTGTCCAAGCAATCAAAATTGTTATGAGTAAAGTAATTCACCGGATCACAAGATGAAGATATTAGTGTCGTTTTGTCTCGTAGCCAGTAACATATAGCGCAGGTTAAAAGCTTTGTCACACATAAGCTTTTGGAATCAAATCGAAGAGTGAGGATTCATTCCTTCAATTATTCGTATATATTTATATTTACAACATGTTCATAATTTAAATAAGTTTTCAAATTTTTCTCTAACATTCCTTATTACTCCTACCACTATTTATACGGTTTTCTTTTATTGTTCATTCTGCTGACTGAAAACTTACTTCCGACTTTACATAACGAGTTATGTTAGAATTTTTAACTATAACCAACGAAAAGTTGGCGTCATAACTTTAATCACAAGATTAGCGTCAGATTTTTATTAAGATTGTGAACGAAATAGAAAAAAAAATTGTATATATATATATACAATGAAAAAAACAAACAATTTTGATAGATAGGGATNTGGGGAGATAATATATACATATACATATAAAATTGTATTTATACTGATATACATCACCAACTCAATTTTTTCAATTCGTTCGCAATTTTAATGCAAATCCTGAAACTATATATGCATATATGGTACATATATAGTTACCATGTATTTGTGATATAATCCGGATTAAAATTAAATTGTGGGTTTTATTTTATTTTTTAAAGGCTACATTTGCTATGAGTTTGTATGGAAGCAATGAGGTTGACATTTATTGACAGGGAAAAGGGGCAATAAATTAATTTAATATCATATTAAAGTTTTAAATTCATTATTTCTATATTTAATTAAAAGCATTACAACTTTGGATTAATTTTTCATTTTAACGAATGCCCACTGTAATTTTTCTAATAAGTGACTAATAAATCAAAATAATGGTATTCCTATTATAAGTATTCGTTGGTTGGTAATCATTTATAAGTTGCGCTTGAATTTTTTCACTTATAAAATCTTTGTTCGTTAGATGTGTGTTCGCTGTAAATATGTATTTGAACAAGACGTACTTATACCTAAACCCCACCCGTGGCTCTCAAGTAGATGTGCGCTTTGTACTGCACATATGTACACCGTATACGGTGGATTCGCTGCCATGTCCGTATGTCGTCATAGCTACGGGCTCTCACTCGTGTTCTGCCTGCCCTTGTCGATCCCTCCAGGACCCTCCTGAGGGCAGAGAGCGCTCCGGGGAGAGTTTTGGAAGTTAGGAGATTGGCCCAGCGAGAGAGAGAGAGATGAGGTGCGTTGAGGGTTATACCATTATAACCTGCCCCCGCGGGCCATCCTGTATAACTAACTAACCCCACACCATGCCCCCCCCCCTCCCACCCTCCCCAATTATACAACCCCTCTCTACCTCTAGCTACTACAACTTTATCTTCTTGTTTAGTAGCTACCCTTGGCTTCATTGAAACTTTTCGCCTCTGAGCTCTTCTACCTCACGGGAAAGTTTAGTCTTAACACTGTTCTGCTGGAGTATGACCTGTTCTTAATTCATTTAGCTATACTTACCTCTTAAGTATACAGCCCCTGGGGATTTCTTATGTGTTCAATCTGAACAGATTCCTTTTACAAATTTGGACCTTGTAACTAATTAATCTAATAATATTAACCACGATTTATTTAGGGATTAAAGTATAACTTCAGAAAGCCAATACTCTTGAAAACATTTGCATGATTTTATGCCTTATATTCTATTGTATGATAATTTTTTATAAGTAATATATGATTAGTCGTATATTAGACGATACGATGTAGACTAAAAATTTAAAATTTCTATTTGCGACTATTTTTGGCTAGGAAAATAGATATATTGCCTCTTTAGTTTTATCCTTGCTCAATAATCCATAACCTTTATATTCAAAAAGTAAGTATACTATATTTTTACAATATATTCTCTCCCTCATATATATATATATATTCAAGATCTTAGTAAATGTTGTATACTCGAATATGTTTAGAATGTTTTACATTTATTTTCCTATGTATAGTTTGTAATTGGGTTGGAACTAGAAAAAGAGAATCAGTATTAATATATACTTGCTATTTTTGCATATAATATATATATATGAATGATATATATATATATATATATATATATATATATATATATATATATATACTTGTTTGCAGATTCTTGGGCTCTGAGGATGAGACANTATATATATATATATTTAGTTGCTATTACCCAGCGATTCTACATAGGACGAGCTCTCACTATCTCTCTCTGTACATAGTAATCAAAAACAGGTGGAATAGAGAGTGCAGTGCACACCCAAAAAGAAAAAAAAAACACTAGGAGTAAAATTTTCGAGGATATCTCGCCCTTCGTCAATGAGGAATGAAGAGAAACTCCAGTTTTATTTTCTATTTATACTTTACATATATATGTGTGTGTTTGTGTGTGTGTAGTTTATTTCTCTAAATTTTCATGGCGAATATTACAAACTGGTGCCTAGAAGGAAACAAAGCGAAACAGGACAAATGTCCGCATGAATTTCTTCATTTAGTTTCACCACTTGAGTATGTACTTATGGATCAGAAAGTTCCCTCTCTTTATTTAATTTTTGTTGGCTCACTAACTTACACAATTTTTAAATAAAAAAAGAAATTTGCCTTTTAAAATCCTATTCGTAAACGTTTGACAAGTTCAATAACTGTTTCAGTAAGTCTAGGGAAAAGAGGTTGAAAAGTTAGAAGATAAGTTCTGTTTTAGAGATTTAATAAGAGAAAGCTTTAAAACATAAATATATTTATATTTTATTCACTGTTTGAATAATGAAATTTTACATTATAAAAAATATGTGAAATTTGATAATGGTAAATTGTTTATTTATTTAGTTTTAATAGAATTAGAAAATGATTATTGAGTCCAACGAACTATATGTGTATATATATATATATATGAATATTTTGTATTATTCTGGAAATGATTATTCATAATTTTGTCGCTGAAATAGTTAATTTTTTCTATATTTTTAATTTACTTTTTTTTTGTCACACTTAAGTGCATCCCACACTGGATGCTATTGATAAAGCAAGCCAGCTACATCCATCATTGAAGCCATCACCGAATTCCTTTCACCCCGTTCATTCATAAGTTCAACGGTTATCTCGCCGCTACCTCAGTCCGGTATGGTTATTATTTCTTGGGGAGATAGTGAAACATATATTAAATTAAAACCGATACATTACTGCCTCCGACTTATCTCTCCTGATCCATCTAGTCTTTTTTGTAACCTGTCCGAACGGCGGGGGAGAGTTAATGTAGTTGTGCTGGGTGAGATGCAGTGTGGGTTGATTGTACGTTCCTCTGTTGCAAATTAATTCCTTGTTATTTGATTTGAATGCAACTTTTAATAAGAGATTTAGTTAGCAAGACCTACGATTTTAATTCCTATGGATCTGTTCTCATTCTAGTTTATTTCCACTTTATGACTGAGCTTACCTCAATTTAGCCTTGCCATCATGTTGTTTAGATTTGTTAAAGAGGCACACTGTCCATTGCACACGATGTAGAATCTTAGCACGGATGACAGTTCTTCATTTTATTTTTTATGAATTTTTTTTTTTTTTGTTCAATAAGCTTTAGTTATTATTTTCAGAAATTTTACATTATAATTTCCGATTAACAATATAATTAATTATCCTTTTAGACATTTGGTCTTGAGAATCATATTTTCATATAAATTCAGTATTCATGGCTACTTAGGTATTTACTATTAAACCCTGAGTGTAATATTTATCATTTATTTACAATAGCATCAAATTGAAAAATATTTTAATAGAAACAGAATGTAATGAATAAAGATTTTTATATTAAAGAAACAATATGCATTAAGTAACCGCTATGTTACTATCTTCGGAATTAACATTTTTAAATCGGTGTCTGTTGTTGCATCAGTTGTCATTGGCAGTTCTTCTTCAATCGATTGTTTAAATATAGTCAAGGTCCCAGAGTAAAGGTACTTTCTAAAATAAAAGTTCCTGAGGTGCCTCTGAATTAACTTATAAATTATTTTTATTAGAAATTGATATTTTCAATAAGTTTCTTGTATGTTTTTTTTATTGTTATTGTAGTTTAATTTATTTTATTTATTATTATTAATTTTCTGCTGCTTTATAAAATGAATTCTTCGTTTTTGAGCGTGAATATTATATTATTTTTTAGCGTTATAAGCTTTAAGGGTAACTGTAAAAAAACCTGTTGCACAGTACAAAATCTTCAATAATTCTTAAATTTTTATCCAAATAATTATATTTTGAATAAATAGAGCTGATTGAGAATGCGCCATTGTCCAAGCCTACAGAGAGGAATCTCTCTTGAAATCTTTCTTAAATTTTCTGTTAGAATGTTCCGCTTTAGTTGTAATCTTTACATTACATGTTTAATGTTAATTTTTAATTTTTTCAATTTAAATAAGAGTTGGCTTCCTATACAACCACTTAGGGTCATGGAGGGAAGGGCTTTCATCAGGTTGCTATCCCATTCGAAACATCCATGGCCCTGGGCGGGATTCGAACCCACAGCGGCAGGATTGTGAGGCACGAACGATCCCATTAGCTACCCTGAGTCAAATTCGCTTTAAGTTTCCAACATTTTAATATTGTAAACAATTAATGAGAGGGAATAGAATAAAAAAAAATCTATCTGTCCCAGCCAGGAATCGAACCTGGATCTCCTGCTATCCGGGCTGGTGTGTTAAGCCATTACACCACCATTGGTCCTGGTTCCCTCTCATTAATTGTTTAAAATTTACGTGGGATAATAAACCACAACCAAATAAATATTTATATTGTAATATTGTTTTTATTGTTGTTTTTTTTTTCGAATGTTTAATATTTTTTTCGTAAGTAAGAGGTGCAGTAGTTGATAAAGTCTCGCAGAGAAGTTTGTTCCTCCCAGTTAAAATTGATTGTGCGCCAGGCCGACACTGGACGCCTCCCCCAGGCCCTGTGGAATTCCCTGGATATCTGTGGAAGGATATGTGACCGGGGCAAAGTGGTTGGATTTCCTGGCGCCGGGTATATTTCACCCTCGGCAGGAGGGCCCATGTGTGCGTGGCCAGGCTGACCTCCTTAATTGGCTCCATTCATAAAACTCCTGTCAGCCGAGCTCTACAAGCCCGTCCCATTCAGGATCCGAGGGTCCTCTCTCTCTTGCCACCTGTTGGACTCCTTCCCAGCGTCCTCATACTCTCCTCGTTGGCTCTTTTTCCTGTATTCTGTAGTCTTGTATAATCTTCTGAAAAGTAAATAAATAAAAATCACATGTGTATTTTAAGAAATGAGAAAACAAGTTTGCTAATGCCTATTTGTCTTCTTATAGTAGTAGCAGTAGATCATAATGGAGGGCAATCAACTTCTAGGTTATTACGCTCTATAAATACCATACCCTTTAATATATTTACTATAAATTAGTTAATAAAAGACAGGAATCAGGATTATTTCGACCACTAAAGTAAAAAAAATAGGTTGTCTTTATAAACTACGATTATAAAGACTACCTAATTTTTTTTTCTTTAAATATTATTATATATATATTTTTCTACAACAATCCATTAAATAATAACTAGTAATAATTTACCAAATAACGCCCAGCAATCTGCTATAAAATTTTGTTAACATAGTATGTTATAAACAATAACAACTACAATATTGTTAAGTCAAACTAGAAATGCTATAGAAATGAAAACACATTAATCACCTTTATAAAGCATTATATGGCCTGCAGTAGTGATTAGCGTCCTTAGCTCTCTTGCAAAATGGTAAGAGATTGATTCCGATTTTATTCCGAGATTGTATGCTCGTGAGGCTGACTGTGATCCTTGAGATATCCGAGGGTAAATAGGGACATACTTGAAGCAATTGTAAGTCATGGACTTCATAAAGGCAACTGGAAGAAGAAAGGAATATCTCTAATAAATCATGATTGGATTAGCATTTGTTATTCCTCATCGCCATAAACAGTAGTCTTGGCGATTCCTGACAATTATGATTTAATGTCCTGAAAAGGATATTTCCTGGAGCCCATATTTAAAATAGAAACGTTCCTATGGGTCAGAAATCTTATTTTCTAATCAAACAAATATCGGCACCTAATAATTTTTTTAAAATCTCTATTTACTTATTACATTCTGTTAAAAATTAAAACATCTTGTAATTGATTACAATGAAAAGTAAAAATGACATTCAATGACAATCTCATGAGGAGAGAAGGTGACCAATGACATCACTCTCAAATTATTTACAGACTATGTCCCCAGGAGGTCACGGGACCATCTTCGTTTGAGTCGACAGGGAGGGTTGTAGGGGTTGGAGTTGGAAGACTAGGTCTGTGCTAGTGGATTAGTATGGAATGGCTGTTTACTGTGGAAAGGGCTGAAGCGGGAAGAAATGAGATCCTGAACAAAAGGGATATTAAGATCTTGATGATGGGAGGAATTGGATACGGCACCTAAGACTAAACTAAATATTCATCAATCTATTTTGTTGTCAGAAAAATGGAAACAAACAAGGTTGAGTTTGAATCGTACAGGGAGTTAGAGAAAAAACTCTTCCTCCCCGGCTGTGGTAGAGGTTTTTTCTTCTAGCTCCCTGTACGATTCAAATTAATAATAAAATGTGGGATTACTTTACCAAAATCATCATCATGATATAAATAAGGTTTAGTTTACCTCAGGTCAGTTTTGTGTAAATATTGAATCACTGAAATCCTTAGAGATTCGCTTAGTTTACACAATTCCTTTGTTATGTACATAAAATAATTTTTAAAAAATGTGCCTTAATTTGTGTTGTGATACCGAATCCTGTTTAAATACTAAATAACTATTTCTATAAAGATTATGGATATTTAATATAAAATATTAAAGGGAATTTGATTTTTTAAATTA